>JAFVLL020043372.1:288643-331143 GCA_021397915.2 Tor tambroides
GCTTTGGAAATGAACTTGTAGGTGTCATTCCAATACTCCAAGAGGTTTGTGGCCTCCTCGTCATACACTCGGATGTTGTGGTACTCGAAAAGCCCGGGGAAGAAATTGTCAATCTCTCGCGTCACATTCAGGATGTAGCAAACTCTGAGGAAGTGGTGGTGGTAAAATTAACAGTGACTGCATGCAGCTGAGCGGATGTATTTGTTTAAAAAGAGAGGCCTGGAATAATAATGTCACTTACCCACTGTTTTGGAGCTCCTCAAGATTTGAAGCATTCCACTCTGAACCCTGGAAACACAAACAGAAATCGAACGTTATAGTCGATACTCCTGAATCAGGGGTGTCCAAAATTGCTCCTTGAGGGCTAGTGTCCAGCAGAGATTAGCTACAACTTGCCCCAGCACATCTGCCTGAAAGTTTCTAGTATGCCTGAAGACCTTGATTCGCTGGTTCAGCTATGTTCAATTGGGGTTATAACTAAACTCTGCAGGCTAGTGGCCCTCCAGGAGCAGGACTGGACAACCCTGTCCTAAAGATCCATAGTAGATCCTCTTCAGTGAGGATTATAGACAACAGGATGGGAGACCAACCAAGTAGACGTGGTCAAAGATCTCTGTGGGGCTGTCCATCTGGCCCAGGATGACAATCATCTCATTATCGATGAACTCCTTGAACTCCCGCAGGTTGCAAACCATCTGCATCTCCAGCTCCGTGCGAATCTGAAGGGAAAAATTATTATCCAATACATAATTCTTGAACTTCAAGATCGACTGCTATTACATAAGACATCAAGATTTTGTTGGGTTTACTGGAGGTGTGAAACCAAGGAGACCTGGCTGCATACAATGTGCACAATGGATGTTTGTACCTCTTTCGAAGTGACGTTCTCCAGGTCCTTCTGCATCATGATCTCTCTCAAACGGGTCTTAATCAGTCTCTCCGTGCGCTCTCTCTCAGTTGGCCTGTATACATGAAACCCAGAATCATAAATCATCCAGTTTGGTCTCAATGTGAGGTGTGTCTCACCTCGTATGATTCTTTGTATGTCTGTGTGGTATTGTTCGAGTACAGCTTCACAAAAACCATAGACCTCAAAACAAAGCTTTTGTTTGATTTGAACAAACAATTTGAAATCAAATCCCAGCTCGGTTGAAGTACGTGCAAATGGTAAATGTGCGTCATCCCTAGGCCTCTGGTGTTGGGTTCACCACGGGACAAGTGTCTCTTCACTGATAGCAACACAAGCACTGATTGGCTCCCAGGGGACTGAACTGTGTTCTTAATCACTACCAGTAACCTTAAAAACACTGCTAATGTAGGTCAACACCTTCATCTGGTGTGCATGTGTGCATGAGGGCAACGGGTTTGACAATCCGAGGGGCGAAAAGCCCCTATGTGGGAAAGTTAAACATGTTTACACATGCCAGTCTGATTGACCTTTCAAGAAAAGAGTGACAGTGTAGAGTTACAATCCCATCATATTCCTATGTATATCCATGTAAAGCGCCCATATTAAGTTACGATCACACTACCTTAGCTGGGTCAGTTAACCTAATTCAAATGCATTCAATGGGTGCCATGCCACAGGATGTCTAAAAAGAATAGATCAGCTTCACTAAAGACCTCTTACCTCTCGAGGAAAACATCATCTCTGTGGCTCAACATCATTGCCCTGTTTCAGGGTCACAAAGTATCTACTAGATTGACAATTTTCACTCCCCTTCTCAAGCCACCTGTTTCCATCCATCCGCCATTCTACCTATCTATCCCGCCCATTTTTCCGCCTGTAAATCAATCTCTCTCAGCGTGGAGCTATTAAAAGCATGTGGCCACAGTCCTGCATTTTAAAAACACATGCACGTGGAAACTGTGGGGAAATTCCCCCTACAGTCCAGGCAACATCTTCGAAGGATTACACCAGCACTGTGCATCTAAGAAGTTAGAGTTCATCTCATCTGCCTCAATTTGGCAATAACATGTCGATCTATTCAGGGAACGCCATGCATCCTTGTCCTGCTCTGATGCAAACTTGCACTCTTGGCCTATACGACTGAACTTTGAGCTTGCATCAGACAGCCTCTTGACCGTGTGTGCACGCACGTGTCTCGCTTTTCCAAAAACAAGGATTGATTTACAAACCAAACACTGCAATTCACCACTATTGGAGAACTTAAGTTTTGTAAACATTAACTTGGTCCTAAATATGGAAAGCAAAATAACAATACCCTTGCTTCATAAGGACATTGACCCATATTCCACAACACCAGAGCTAAACAAAGAAGTGAGAACTACACAATCATTCAAAAGTTGGGGTTGGTACGTTTTTTTATGTTCACCAAGGCTGCATTTATTTGATCAAAAATACACAAATTTTTTACTAAGAAAACTTAGTGAATGGTAGTGTACATTCAACTGGCAGAGGTGTGTGTGTTACTCACACGTCGGTGAACAGCACGGGTGAGTCTGCACGGTGAGACTGCACGTCTTGCATGGCGTTCCACTCATTGATGCAGTGTTGATCGGAGGTCACACGGCTCTGATAGTAACTGACCCATGTCAGGAATAAACTCCCAGGGTAGTAGTTATGACATCTGGCCACCTCACAAACCTTATGAAGGGACTGCAAGGCTGACCTGCGAGTATGTGCGAGAGAGAAAATACATCAACACTATGTTTAAAAAAAGATGAAAGTGAAAAAAGCTGTCTTTATTAGACACTCACCACATGGCCTGCACCGAGACCGGTTTGAAAACATGGACTCGGTTAACGGTAGACACACTGAAGCCACTAATGAGAGGAATACAACACGTTCAGTCTGAATACTTTGTAAAAGTTGTGTTTAAAAATGCAGAACTTGGTTTGTGTGTGCACGTTATGCCTCACCCGTCTCCATCCAAGTGTATAAGCGTATCGCTCCACAAGGGTAAAACCAGCCCAACTGTGCAAGTGCTACAGGAAACACATGATCACATGTTATGGGCACCACCTTCTAGAGCAGCAAATGCAAAATGAATGTATTAGAGCATATGCAGTATACTGACCTGTCTGAATTGCCAAAGTCCATTCCCAGAACCACACTTTCTTCAGTGTCTTGCCGACCGTTTGTGGAGACGATGACCATGTACCGTGTTCGCAGGGTGTAGGCACTCTCTAACCGGACAGCCTGTGATAGAGACACGATCAGCATTCTGTTGACGGTGTTTTGAATAATTAGGTCTGAATGGTGGTAGTTACCAGGCGGATAGTGTCCTCTGGACGCAGCAGGGTGAACATGGTCTGCAAATGCTGCTGAAGGTCACCTGCAAAGGAACCATTAACAACCGTAAACCTCCCAGATAATAATGCAGTGACATTTGCATACTACAGTTAAATTGCTCAATTTTATTTCCTCCCATATGAGACATATGGTATTTGTCAGGCTGGAGTTTGATTAGCTGGAGTTTGTAAATCATGAATAGAAATATTAAACCAACTGGAGAGTTAAAAACAAGAAAGGTTAATGAGAGTTGCATTGACTGAGCTCAAACAGTTGCTGAACCCTATAATCAGCAAGAAATGGAAATTGCAATCATCTTTTCTTCTCAATTATGACGCATATCGAAATTGCAGTTTCAGAGCCATTTTGGTATTTTTTTTTTTAAATGCATACCACTTCATTTGATATTTTGCTATCTAATGCAATATAATTTAAAGAGATAGTTCACCCAAAAATGAAAACTTTGGCATCATTTACTTACCTTTATGTCATTCCAAACTTGTACGAGTTTCTTTATGTTGAACACAAAAGAAGATATTTTAAAGAATAATCAAACAGTTGATGGTCCCCATTGACTTCAATAGTATTTCTTTCCCTACTATGAAAGTCAATGGGGTCCAACAACTGTTTGGTTCTTCAAAATTCTTAAAAATATATTCTTCTATGTTCAACACAATAAAGAAATTTATACTTTTCTGGAACGACATGAGGGTGAGTAAATGATCACAAAATTTTCATTTTTGGGAGAACTATTCCTTTAAGTATGGCAAGTGTGCCAAAAACATTGTATATCATTACATACTTTTGTTCTTAAAAAGACTGAAGTCTAGAAAAGATTAATAAAATATTTACTATTGCATACTGTACTATATAATGACTGACAGTTCCTAGGGCCACTTCATAATGCATTCCTGTAAGCTAATGGGTCTCAATGAAATCAATGCGGTCTATCTGCAGGCACAGCACTAAGTCTATCAACATGATTGCAAATGCATGCACAAAAATATTCTTCAGTGACAAAATGTCCTTCATCTCCAGGGCAGTCTTACAAATTGCCATATGGTACAGCTCAAAGCAAAACTGAAAACAACAGACAGATTCCATAACAGATTCCATATAACCATTATATTGAGCTGCATCTGACAGCTGGAGAGTCACACAATGAAAGTGTCAAGAGAACCTTTTCATACCTGTATGTTTGTTCCGCCGCTGTGTGATGCGGGGTGCTGAAGAAGGGGAGGAGCCATTTCCCCGTGGGAGGAAGAGGGCGGCACCTTTGACTGTTAGGAAGTTCTCGCTAATACTAGTGACAAAAACAACGATAGAGAGAAAGATTATTATACATATTACACTAAAATAGAAAAGGTAGTTAAATGGTCAACATTTAGATTTTAAATGGTACAGATATTTGATAACTGGAAGCCACAGTGATGCAAAATATGCATGCCAACTTGGTACAAAGTACCGCCAAATATTAACATCTGCGTTTGAGCACTTGCACTATAAGAGGCTCAATCTCAGACCTCAAAGTGACATTGTGAAATAAGTGAAGAGGCTCACACTGAGTGTGAGAGAGATTGTTTCCAGAAATCACTATGGAGATGCTGTTGTTTATCAGTTTGACTGTGGCCTCTGCCCAGCAGAGGCTCGGTAACAGAGTGGGGAGACGTTTGACCCGTAACAGCTGTCATTACGAAGCACCACCTTCAACTCAACACTTACAGTGACCCGAGGTCTTGCTCATTATTGTTGCTCCTGTATCGCATGCCACAGGCTCTGGACTTTCCATGTCTGACTCTGAAAAGTACCCTCAGAGTAAATTCTGAGGAATCTGGGTAATTCTGCGGAAACTAGCTCTCTGTCTCAGAATTTTGGGGGAGGAAGGATTGCAGAATAGAGGGAATGCGAGAAGCCCCGGGCAGTCACACCCCGAATAAAAACACAAAGAAAAAAAAACCCATCAGGCTCAACTGAGCTCATTTCCCACATCCCAGTCACCCCTGACCCAGCTGTTTCCTCCTCTCTCTATTCTCATTTTTCTGTCTCCTGTCTATCTCATGGCCTCTCATTTTTACAGTCAGCTTCAGGGTCCAAAACTAACACTTGTTAAGGACAAAATGCAAACAAAAATTCTTTTAACTTTATTAGGAAACAAAATATGTTTTAAATCAAATTAGTTTGATGTAAGTGATGTGAGAAAAACAAAAAAAAACAAACTGTTTCATGTTTTTGCAATAAAATCTTACCGACCCCTTACTTTTGGGATGCATTCAACTGATCATAAGCAGACATTTATAAAGTCAAAGCAATGACTGCTGAAAATTCAGCTTTGCCTTCACAGTAATACATCAAATTTTAAATTCATATTTTACACTTTAATAAAAAAGCACAGATTCCAAACTTTTGAACTGTAGTTTAAATTTGAATAAAAATGCAAAATACAGTTTCATGGCCAGTGCATGAGGAAAACTTGCCATTGGCAGGTGTGATAAAATGTTCAATTTGGACCTTGGTTGCCACTAATATGTCTAAGAGCTGCTTTGTGGAGTACTTTTATAGTAAACCCTTGTAGATAAATACATTAAAACCAAGAGCAAGAGAGACAGACAGAAAGTGAGAGTTTAGTGCAGTCTCTCATCACGCTCTGCACTTTGCACTTTCATGCTCTGAGCATCATCTATCAGCACATGAGGGGATATGAGCTGCAGACTGGGGTAGTGGCTATTTTTACAAACCCAAAAATAAATGGCAGAGTGAATGAATGCTGATGGACTTTTACAGTGTTGGTAGCTACTGTATATCATCTCATGTAACCAAACACGACAGCTGAAAGAGAGTTTGGGACGAAACTTTGTCATTTTGTGCAGAAAGCAAGCAAACTGTTTGATTACAATATCAGGGTGTGATAAATATTATTGACTGTCTTGTAGTTTGCAAGTAAAGATTTTAAGTTAAAGTACAAATACGAATGTTTAAGCCTGAATATTTTGTGTTTTCATCCTTTTTAATTACATTTTAGTCCTATGCCAAATTAATTTTAAAAAGTAAAAATACTCAATGTAATCTCTCAGTTAATGCATGTTCATAAAATCTTCAGGCTTAATAAACAAAAATTTTGCAAAATGGTTTGAGGTGGAGTATAACATTTAACAAAAGTAATAAGTGCACAATGCAGTCTACAAAACTCAAAAGCTTTGACACGACACCATTTCAGTGACATGTCAAGAATACGACCCGGGACATTGCACTTGGCTGGTTTTCGCAGAACAAGTCGCGCAGTATCTGTGTGCAAGGAGCGGCACCAGGGCCATGCGATGCAATTTCCACCCACTGGCATTTCACCGAGGCAGACATGTAAGGGCATACACATCCACGCTGACACATGAGAGAAAAAAAAAGGAGAGAATCCAGATGGGTAAGAAAGAGGAAATAGATGACCTGGCTGCATTCGTCTACACACAGCTTAGGGAGAGAGAATGAAAGAGGGTGGGAGGGTCATCCTTTGGCATGAAGCACTGGACAGTACTTGTTAGGGCACAGACACAATCGTCGCTATGTAAGGGGCCGATGAGAGCCACGCAACAAGCTGAAGGTGCCTGACCCCCACCTGTCCCTGGCCATATTAGTCACTCTCCCACTAGGGAAGGGATAAATATAGGCCCGGGCTGAGGGCCTTTTGAGTTCAGGCCTGATAGAGATTCAGAACAAGAGCAGGAGATGGCATTCTGTCACCTTCTGAGATACAAATTAGGCCCCTTGCCACTAATACAGAGACATAAATAGACAAAAAGAGAGATATGTGAAGATAGAGGAAGGTTTGGAAAACCTGAATGAGGACAACCAAACGCTAGAGCAAAACTTTGACAACAGGCCTAGTTTTTAAAATTAAATGAGACTGTGAAGCACTATTCTGGTTCACAGTCCTGCTTTCTGATTGGTCCACATGGGTGACCAACTGAAGTCATACTGACTATACTGAGGAAGAGAGGAGGGGGTTCTGGTGGAGAGTCAATCCAGAGAAGAAATGCCTGTGAATGAGGCCAAAGAAGCCACTTTTTGAATTATAAAATGAAAAACATTTTGGTGTGTATGATTATACTTTAGGTTAAAGCAATAGATTTAATTGGAAAAGTGTTTAAGCATTGCACAAGAAGAGTACAAAATAAGATTGGGTTAGTAGAAATTAAGTCAGTTTGGTGAAAGGAGTTGCTTGTCTGTGAGAGTATTGTCTGTACACTTCAGAAGGTTAAATTAAATATTATAAGCCTGTTAACTATTTTATATGATCCTATAATCCTGTTATCAAAATTTGAAATTAAAACAAAAACTATTACAACTCATTTTTGGTAACTGAAATAATATAAAATAAAATAATTTTAGGTTAAACTTAAAGCTTAAAAATGTTTCCTTGGCAGATAACTGAAATAAACAAGTTAAAGTACTAAAATGACTAAAGCTATAACTGAATATAAATAATTCTAAAATAACACTGAAGTAAATCCAGTTTATAATTCTGATTTGTGTTTTCATATAGAATTTCTAGCCATAAACAATGGATGTATTTAAAACAATTTATGTTATGCCATTTTTAAAATGTTAGATAATAGTTTATATAGCCTAGTTCTCACTCTCAAAGAGCATGGGACTTTGGATTTTATTGCTTTAAAAAAAATATTAAAAACACCTTTAGCATCATCTCAGCTGGGTTTTGATGTTTCAACACCGCTTCTAAGAGTTAAGAGGAAGCAATTTTACAAAACCAATTACGCCCCATATTTCAACAAACCGTATCAGACTTCCCCATAACAATGCCAACCCTTAAGTTTATCAAGTGCATATTTAACTTTACTTGGAAGTTGTTCAGCTTCTCTACGTCACTGGGTGTTTGAAGCCAAGGCAAGTACAGCAATTCTGTTTCTCACTGCAAGTTTCAACACACTACTCAACTTCCTTCCAGTGCATCATACCTGTAATTTCCCAAGTTAATCATTAAAGCTCGCTGACAAACACAGACCTAATCTTAGCTTTGTTTGCCTTGGCAGTGTATGAGTAATGGAGCTTTTTATATGCTTAAATATCAGCACGGTGATGCCCATCAGGAATCATCTGCCGTATCTGACACAAAGCAAATTAACAATGTAGATTAAGGTTCACTAAAAATCTAATTTCTCATATCTACTGTTTGCAAGATAAAATAGAACTCCACCCCAGTGATCAAGTCTTTCCTTTTAACACAGTATAAATAACATCAGTACTGATTATTCTGCATAAAGAAAAGATGGATGATGCTGTAAGACTACTGACAAATGTCAGGTGACTGCTTAGTCAGTGTAAAAACAAAGCCATATCTCTCTGTTCTATGCACTGAAACACAAAAGAAACACTAGACTGGAGTTTAGACCTGATTTTAAAGATTTCAAAGTCTGCTGGGGTGTACAGCAATTGAATTTAGTACACAATGTTCATTTTGAGGTTTCATGCTGTCTGGGTCTTGGGCATAAGCAAAACTGTGGTCGAAACTACAGTGTTATGTGACAGTGTTAAAGCAAACACAAACAACAAATGCAAATATAAGAGAAAATCTCATTCAAATCAAATTCAACGACTGACGTAAGAGCTCAGTTTAGCTACAGTTAGGTTTGTTGTGCGATCCACCGACATGTTTTCATAATTAATGCTGGCATTTTGCCAGAGCAAAAAAAAAAAAAAAAAAAAAAAAATCCGATATTTACATTTGGACATTTCATGCATCTTGATCGATTGCTATCTGATGGGGTACATACTGTACAACACACTTACAAATGGCCGCATAAATGTCTGTAAAACTGATACATATATCTACAATCCCCACGCAATACGCAAATTTAACAGAGTTCACTTTTTTGATAACGGTACAAATGCTGGACGGCAAAATTTTGCAGAACTTGACCCAGCTCACCAGGTTCTGCAAAATTGCCTTTTACGATACCAAAGGCAATAGTTGTTATGTACCTCATTTTCTTTGGAGTTCCTGAACTTCTGTATAGCCTGAACAATTTCATGCATTTACACTTTGCCAAGTCACATCTTTTGCATGTGCCTCAAACCACTTCCTGAATTGCTATCCATCACAACTTGAAAGCAACTTGGAGAACATTTACACTTGGTCTTTGCATCAAAGACCACATGATCTGATCTTGATACATTAAAGATTAACAAAAAGTATACGAAATAACTTTGAGGACAAATTAAACTGCCTTATTCATATATTCTGCAATATGAGATGAAACACACCATGATAAACACTGTTTTGGGGTCAGTAAGATTTTTTTTAAAGAATTTAATACTTTTATTCAGCAAAGTATTTTTTTCTTACTGAGCCACAAACTTTTAAACAGTAGTGTTTATATTTTGCATATGAATTATACAAACATAAAACACCCAATATCACTTACTACAACCAAAACATGCCATTACAGATCGCCTCTACTTATGTTGGTTTCCTGAAAAAGTACGAGACACCGTCACAATATATTCATGACTTTATATGGTTATGGTAAAACGCTGTGGCACGGTTGTATCACCACTCATCAGTTAACCTTGTCTACAGGTTGGTGAATCACATCTCTCTACTGTCATCTTTCACAACACACAGTTACGTCACAAAGGCTTGAGAAACATCCACTTCTGCTTCCAGATGTGACGACGAGAAGTATTTCGCAGTGTATTATTTACCGTAACAAATTTCATTCGTGTGAAAAGTTCGAGACTTGATTATCAGCGTCAATGCAGTGATAATAACAAACAACACTAAGTAAGACTTAACTGCGTAATGTTTGACGACTATGCTCGTAAACGCGGTGAATAAGTTTAACTTTACTTACAGCTGGTTGATCTGGTTTTGAGAAGCGACCGCGTTGTCGGAGAAGTACGGCATGATTTTTGCTCCGCAGCAGGAGCAGAATCCCCGGGCAGAGGAGCTCTCCGTGATCGCCACACTCTCCAGGGTCATGACGGAGGACCACAGAGCCGGATATCCTCAAACAGACCCCTCTACAGCCATGCCCCAAGTAATAAAAAGCTACCCAAAATAAATAAATCTGGTAATAAATGCTTTGTCCAGTCTGCTAAAATAGTATTAAAATGACCCGTCCATAAGGCCTTAAAAGGACACCAACGTGGCCTTAAAATAGCGTAATGGTTAATAAAAACAAACAAAACAGTCTCAAAAAGTTCACCGTTTCTTCTAAACCCGATAAACACGGCCCCTAAACAGGCATAAAACAACAAATGAGAACGTATAAAGCTACAAAACAAAGTCTACATGTGTATTTGCTTTGGCAAGAGCCGGCGAACCGCTTCAATCACACACACTCTGTATGTAAGAACTGCTGTGCGGCGCACTAATGCTTGAACAGAGGGAAGGAGGAGCTGCTGACATGTGCTTCAGGAAGGGTCCATTGCAGGACTCCACAGACGGCCGACACTTCAGACACCCGCGCAACGACAAAACGCAGAGCGGGAATACGACCTCAGCTGCGACATCACGAGCCTGGAGTGCACTTCAGTGCATCCTTCAGCTCAGACAGTTGTTTTCCATGGGCAGTCAAGTGGCTCTATGAATAGCTGAGGTTTAAAAAGATCCTCGGAACAGGGGAAAATAAGTAAATTTAGCACGCCAGGTTTAAACAGGCAATGAGCTTATGTTTATGGGTGGTTGTTTATGGGTAAATTTGACAAAACATGTCTAGGTCAAATTTAACACCAAAATCAAAAGGTTTGTTTATTTATTTGCTTTACTTGCTTTGCTTAAAAGTGCATTTCTAATTAATACTTTAGTGTCTCCAGGCAATATATATAACACACACAGTACATATTTTTAATTTAAACCATAAATACCAAGATGCATACATACATACATATAATTTACATTAAAAAAAAACTTTGATTTTGAGGTTAAAAACAACAACAACAACAACAACCCAGGAATGTTTCTTTACAGGTTTGTGAGATTCACCCTTTTAAGATCCTCTTGAGAAATGTTGTAATCAAAGGCTTTGGTCAATTGAGGTCTGAGTGATAGACTTCTCAGATAGGAGAGAGACAATATAGCTTCACACTGGTGAAAGTATTCAGTCTCTAGTTTATTTAGGCTATGGCCTGTCTTATATAAGTGAACACACAAACCAAACAATGCCTTTGTTGTCATACGAAGTGGGAAGGGCACATGAATAACAGGCTTTGAAGCAAAAATCATATCATAAGGACTCAAACGTCAGCAAATACTTTAGGTTTGATTCTGAAGTTACAACACAGTTTGTTGGAGGACCACAAACATTCATTAAAAAAAAAAAGAAAAAAAAGTGAGTTACTTGGACTGCCACCAATTCTGGCAGTAAGGAACTAGAGACTTCAAATACATCATTAATCACATTTACTTCCCGATTCATTAGAAAGGAAAGATCATTCTTTGCAAAACACATATTTGGCCGGTCACAAGATTCGGTCTATTTTTTTCTGTGTCCTTGTCAAAGCCAATGACCTGACCCAGACCTATGGGAAAATCCATCTAGTTTAAAAAGGCCCAACAAGACAAACACTGTAAATCTCTCATCTCAATATCTGGGTGAGTTCTTACGCATGACAGGTTAGTCATTGTATTATCTGATTCAAAGACATTTTTCATCATCTTTGGAGACTTAAAGCATGGTGCACTGTACACTAAACACACACCACTGCAATTCCAATGTAGATGTCTCAATTAAAACCTTAAGTAGACAACTAAACTTCATCAAGACATGTGTGATGTCTTGAAAGAGGAACCTGGGTAGTTTGCCTCAGTGCAGTACAGACAAGATGTCTGGGTTTGACAGATAAACATCAGTCAGTACAGAGACCAACTGCAAATTAACAAAATCAGACAGCTGGGAATCAATATTAAGATACTAGTCAACTGTTCCCTCAAAGCCATTAAGACTGCTTGTTTAGAGCTTGCTATTCAACATGTCTAAGTGTATTTTATGTAAATACACTTAAATCTCAATCAAAGACAGATCTGCCACGCATGTGAATGCATGATGTAGGTTCTCTGTGTTTAAAGCTGATGGCATCACAAGGTGGTTTAAACACACCCATCTCCTTACATTACAATACATCACATTCCGCATTCCACCGCATTTGCTCTCCTGACAGCACATAACATCTAAAGCCTTATCCAAAAAAAAAAAAAAAACACACCTCTGGCCTGTTAGCACACTCAGGTTTGTGTAAGCTACTTTGTGTTTATATCAGAGTTTTCCCATTTGACTTTCTTGGGTGGTAATTTGAGATGTTGCTGTTGTCATTACAAAATTATAAGTCCCTGTTGTGCAACGGCTACGTCTTGCATGCAATGTCCTGGAAAAGGTCACTAAAGTTTCCAAGATTATGGATGCTCCCTTGATTACCCCCATTTCATGACCGCAGTGTTAAGAGCCAGCTGTTCCCTATACTTGGAGCTGGGAATGTGTCTGATACCAATTCCTATTCCATTAAAAAAAAATGGTCAGCCATACGGGAAATCCTGTGGGCGGTACAACCAAAATTATACATTACGGTATGAGTAAATTTTATTACGGTAACGGTAAGTCTTTCACAACACAGTAGTTCTTGCTGGAATTTTAAGCCAGTGAATTAAATTCTTTAAAAAATAAACTTTTTTAAATATATTACACTGTATATATATGATTTTATATTTTGTTCTATATAAAATATATATTTTAATATTTTATATAGAACAAAATATAAAAATCATTAAAAAATGTATGAGATATATAAATATATATGTGTGTGTGTGTGTGTGTGTGTGTGTGTGTGTGTGTGTGTGTGTAGTAAGTCTTTTTGCGGACACAACCTGATGGACACAAAGCAAAAGATATGATTATAAATTCATGACAAGTCTGGTATCACTGCAAAAACAGTTCAAAGCAGCTGTAAAATATATGTAAACCTGTGAATAAACATCAGATGAATTCTAAATGCATAAAGTTAATTTTCCTTAGCAAGCAAGAATGACCTACAATTCACATTGAACGTGTGGTGCATCTCAATGCGTCAAAACCAAATTTTTAACAACGCTATCTACACTGACGGCAGCCGTTTGTATTAAATTATGCAGCAGAAATACAACATTATGAACGATATAGCAGTATAGCTCTACCGGTTGACATATTTACACCCGACCTGGTAAGAAATCTAGGTGAAATGAGAGAAACTCAGGCATGAATAAACTTGCTTCACCCAGCCCTGTGAGAAACAGTCATCAAACTGAATTCATTTACACAAGCACACATAAATATATATTTGTACGTGGTCCAGAAGAACCTGTCAGGCCACACTGCTGTGACTGTGCATGACCTTAATTTCTCAAAAATTTTCACTATATGCTGGATCTATTTTTCTATTCTGTTTCCTGGTGCCTGTATTTCCTGCTTTCTCTCTTAACCACCCCCTTCTCCAGCCCCAAGACTAATTTGAGCTGCTGGAATGAGGCCAGTGCACAAAGCAAATGTATTGCAGGCCAGCTAAGACCAAATAGTCCCATAAAAAAAAACACAATAAATGCACTGCAGGCCTGCTATGACTTAGTCGCATAAAAACCATTAAATGCAAACGTTGATGATGACGGTCCGGCTAATATGTACCACAATCCAGACACGCAGATTCAGAAATCTCTTTAGCAACTACAACTTTTGCAATATATTTTAATACATTTTATGTGTTTTAACTATGTTCATGTTCATTAATTGCATCCTTCTCTGACCACATTGGGTTTTACAAACACCCAAGTCCAGTTTAAAATGCAGCCAAGATACAGACCACATTTTGTACTTTACAAGTGATTGTGAGTCATTTTATGACTAAGTCTCAAAAGTGATACCCATTTTTGAGATGTAAATTTATAACAAGTGGAAGACAAATGTCATGTTGAGGTACACTACTGTTCAAAAGTAGTTTTTTTCTGTTTTTAACATTAATAAGTAGAAATGTTTCTTGAGCACCAAATCAGCATCATGTGACACTGAAGACTGGAGTAATGGCTGCTTAAAATTCAGCTTTGCCATCACAGGAATAAATTACATCTTAAAAAATATGCAAATAGAAAATAGTCATTTCAAATTGTAATAAAAAAAAATACAGTGAGATATTATCAAATAAATGCAGCCTTGGTAAGCATAAGAGAAATTTTATTTAAACATCACAAAATCTTATAGACCCCAAACTTTTGAATGATAGTGTTCATGGCAGCATTAAAAAGCATTTAGTTTATACTGTGTTCCTAAGAGTACATCAGATCCCCTCTGCACCCCTTGAAATCTTAAGTGATTGTGCACTGCAAAATATACTTTTAATACGGGCCAAATGTTACGTAATCCAGGGTCAGGTTGTTGCATGGGGGTGCCAGTGGGAAAAGGCAAATGAAAACATACACAAAGCTCAGAGATATGAGAATATTGCAAAGAAATGGCATCATACTCGTCATAGGATTACCTAACATGCCATGTAATTGAGGACATGTGTGGCACAGCATTAAGAGTGACAAGTTTTGGGGTGTCTTGTAAGCTTGACCTGAGGGTTCTAGTTTTTGTCTTGGATACTACACATACAAAAGCCTAATGTCATTTAAGACCCTCCCAGACGATTCCAACTCTGGTGGTGGGAAGCCAAACAGAGTTGCATAACTAAGCTTGAATAGTTATCGGTCCACCAGGATTCTTATGATTCAAATTAGACCAGAGTCTGAACCCTGTCCAGACCCTCTAATGAAAGCCCTACGCTGTCAACCATGTGCTGCAGACCTTCACAATCACATACTTTTACAAATATATGAATATATATATATGTCCACACAGATATTAACAAAACAGATACAAATGCATAACAAAACAAAATTAAAAAAATCTAAACATTAATTAATTATAACTATGACTGAATGAGCTATGTTGAAACTCAAATAAAAGCCGATAAATACACAATTGTGACTAAAAGTCAAGTTTTTTTCCCCATTTCCTGCACTAGAAATGGAGTTAATATAACAAAATGCAAAGCTTAGAGTGCTACAATTTTATTAGCTTTTATTAGCATCAATAAATTAGGCACAATATTTAAATAAATTAACACGCACAGTGTAGGAAATGCGTACATTTTTGAATGATGCCATTTAAATTCTGCAGAAATCAGATTTTGTCTGGGCCTATGTATAGGTTCTCGTTTGATGTCTGATTTAGCATAAACCACAACGGTGTTAGCGTGAAAGAATCGGTTGATCCAAAACAAGACACAGATGCAAAACAAACAGGTCTGATGTCACTTACGTACATGTGTACTCTAAAATACACAAATATTGCTGACCTCAGATACAGAAAACTGATATTCATGCAAACATTGTAGTGTACTAGGTTGCATGGTCACGTACACAAGGTAGTCACAGGTCACCATCTTCCTGGTTTCACTTATATAATACCCAACTCATTTCAAATTTTTGGTTTCTTTTTTTAGTCAGAGATATTGATCGTGACATCATCTGAAATCATAGATCGATTTCCACTCTTACTTTTTATTTTGAGTTCTTCACTATCTAAGCCTATATCTGGCCAGATCAAACAATGCAGTTACCCATTCTGAACTTGAAACAAACAAAGTTCAAAAGTTGTCAGGGTTTGAATATTGAAGTCATGTTCTGCTCATTAGTTACGTGCTGTTCAGAATACTCCCCCTGGTGGACATGCTGCATATCATAAACTGGATTAAGACTAATATGAATGCTTTCCTCAAAAACAAAGAGGATGTTTCATGAATATGAGAGACATAAATGTGGATTTTAGCATGAGATGAGGTTAGATGCAGGTCTGTGGACGTACCTCCTGTGCTGAGTGCGCCGGTCATCTTCAGCACTGCCTGCCTCCTGCAGAAAGAGACACAAAGAGAAAAACGTATACAGTGGTCAGACCTGGAGTACTTTCACTAAGATTATGATGGTCCGGCATGAAATTCAACCCACTCAACTTACTGTAATCGTACTCCTGCCTGTACCGTTATCTGCATTGTTGTGCTTATTTTTTCCCTTTAACTTCATCAGCAAATTAGCAAGTGACAGCAAACAACAGAAATTACACACAAAAATGTATTGTCCATTCAAAATGTGTCTCTCCACTTTTTGACAGATTTTGTATGATTAGCTAATCTAATAATAATTATAACACACCTTCCCACAGTGGCTAGAAAGCCAGTTGACAATCATGAATTAATATTGCTTGTTGCTTGATATTTAGTTATTATTCATTTTCAGATCATTGTATATCAACCTTGTATATCAACAAATTAAGAAACAAGTCATATACACTACTGTTAGCTATGGATGCATCCATTTGATCAAAAATACAGCAAAACAGTAATATTGTGAAATATTATTACAATTTCAAATATTTGTATATATATTTAATTCAAAATGTAATTTTATTCCTGAGATGACAGAGCTGAATCTTCAGTAGTCAGTAATGGTTTTAACAAACCATTAACTACGACTTTTGCCTCAGTAAACTCCTAATTTGCTGGTTATTAATAGTTAGTAAGGTAATTGTTAAGTTTAGGTATTGGGTAGGATTAGGGATGGAGAATATGGTCATGCAGAATATGTGCTTTATAAGTACTAATAAACAGCCAATATGTTAATAATCAGCATGCTAATAAGCAACTAGTTAATCGTGATAACTGATCCCTATCCTAAAGTGTTACAATATTTTTTGAAGAAATCATGTTTTAAGATTCTTTGACGAATAGAAAGTTAAAAAGAACAGCATTTATTTGAATTATAAACCTTTTGTAGCATTTATAATGTGTCTTTACTGTCACTTTTGATCAATTGAATGCATCCTTGTTGAATAGAAACACTAATTTCTTTCTTAATAATAAGAACATTAAAAAAAAACAATGTAGTGACTCCAAACTTTTGAATGGTAGTATACTTAATTGCGAATAAAATCAGCATAGGTGAGGGTCATCATAAAGATGAGGACAGGCACTCCACAAACACCTCATTACCCAACAAAATAGAGGGGGATATTTACTCAAAACACCTTCGCCATCTGCAGTCTCATTATGGAAGAGAATCTTTTGTCTACTTACTAATGACAAGTCAAGCCTGCTTAACGTGCAAGCAGCTCACACATCCCCATCTTCCAGTGATTGTTATCTTGCAAAACTAAACCTTCTCACTCATATTTCCTAGCTAAGACAAACAGACATATATACACACAAAATTCACAAGTAGATGTGTGATTACTGCAAAGCTTCAGGCTTCCTCTGCTCACAAAGGGCAATCCATACTGCCTTTCTCAGTAATACCAATCCCAATGTACTTTTACTCAGGGATCAGGCAGCCAACCAACCCAGTGCTTCACAACAACACTGCTTATGGTAAATAAGATGTAGCAGGCACAAGTCAGACTACGATCACCATATGCTATTGGCAAAAATATGCTGAGGCAGCAAACAACAGTGTGAGATAAGCTGCATTGCAGTACCATGAACTCAAGGTGTCTGTGACAAAGTATATTGCTTTAGTAATATGAAAATGTACAACAATGTAACTCTTTCCATTTATTTGAGAAACTGGCTAATTTGCTAACCAAATACCAGCTCACAGCATGTAAAGTTTGCATGCGGACATGCATCACAACTGACGTCAAGCTTGGCATACTAATAAGGCCCGCGGGGATAGGTTCACTGAGGACTTTGTCTGGAAAACCTTGAGGCATCTCACAAGATGACTCACATGGATGCCTCAATGGGGTCACATGACGGGCAGCTGGTAATGGAGGGAAAGTAAACTCATTTCACTCACATAACAATTTTCCTATTTGGTGGCATCCTTTACATGGCCTGGTGCTAACCCAGATATACACTTAAGATGTTAGGTCAGCCTATCTTAAGGTGAATTTTGAGGCAGGTCGTCTCAATTTTAGGACTAAAAGCAAGCAACAAAACACAAAATTGAATTTATCACAGCTTTCAGTTGACAGCTTGAACATACTTACAGTATGTTGAGAACAGCATACTACTACATATTATTTGTAACTGCATCAGTATGCAGTATGTATACTGTGCATAATATAGATTTATCATTGGGTTTGACAATTAACTGATGATTTGAGTAAAATTGTTTTTTACTTATTCAAAATGTTATTTCAAAATAGCACATCACTCTTACAATTTTTGTAGTATGTATCCTTCCCAATATCATCAACCATCATCACAACCTCACCTTACTCATTATTGGATCAGAAAGCCAAAGGTTGAGACATTTTAACCCTATAAAGCCTACTGCATCATATTTGGGACAAATTATTGGGAGATATGGAGTGACAACTGATATTTATATGCATTTCATGCAAGTAGTTTGCTATAATGTTATAAAGATCAGAATTTCATCTTACTTTTTGGCTATACAAATATCAGCAACTGAACCAAATTGAATATTTTTGCTCAGTTTGGCCCTCTGAATAAAACAGGTGTTTTTTTTTTCTTTTCAAGTATGAGCTTTATATTCTCCCATATCATACTATGTGAATCATAAAAGCTTGATGTATCAAATATGATACTTAAGAAAAAACACATATGCAAAGATTAGTTTTTTTTCCAGAATATTATTTCATGTCAGAAATAATAAAAAGACTGATTTTTTTTATGTATATGCAAATATAAATGTAAATATATGTTTTATTAATTTTCACTTTATAAAGAAATAACATCCTTACAAAATAATGATAATATAATGAGTTAAAAAAAAAAAACTTTTATTTCTAAGATGATAACCGGACAGCACTCACCGAATTATTCAATGTAATATTGCCAGTTGACAACAATATAGCAAACTTATATTTTAAGTGTTTATTGCTGCATTTTATACTGTTTCAAATAGCTACTACATGAATAAAAAAAATATGTAGTGTACAGTATATCTAAACAGTAAATAATCTTAAAGATAATAATAATAATAATAATAATAATAACAAAAAAATAACTAGGTCCCAGATCTAAATTGAAAAGGATGATTTGGGGTACAGAACTGGGCTGCAGGGCTTCAAAAATCTAAATTTCATGCCATGGGGAGAGTCTTACTGTCACTGAAAATTTCTCAATGTGCACCATAAGATATGACAAAACATGATGTGTGCTTTACAGAACTAATCCACTTTTCATGCACCATCTCCCCCTTTACATCAGCAAACATATACAACTGAACAGTGTTGTCCAGATCTCAAAATAGTGGCTATAACACATATAGGCTTTGTTCACAATAGCAGGCTACCAAACTACTATTACTGTTCCTGCAGTACAAAGTGTTTATAAGTATATTTAGTGTCACAATTTTTACAATTACATTTTCAACACTTCATCACAAACATTACAGGTGTATGACACACACAAGTTGAACCACAAATCTTGTGAAGATGGTGACAGTGAGTTTGTGAGAAAACCTTGAGGCATTTCAGAGAAATTAGGAAGTGGTATGAAACCACAGGGCTGGGCTACTTTATCAAATTGCAACAGTTGTTGAGAAAAATATAGAGTCTGAGCTAATGGATCAGGCCAAAGCATCCACAAATTTGGACAAAAAGTACAAACTTTAACCTCAACTAAGGCTCTCAGTGAAGTGACATACATATCCCAGATACATCTGTGAGGTTTTAGGAAATAACATAAAATCTGTGTATTCTGTGGGCTTTCACCATATTCCAGGTTTAACTAAGAAACTTCCCATTTTTTTAATAATCGATCTATATTAATCAAATGCAACAGAATGCCAGTGCAGTAAAATACAGTTTCTGAAGTCCAGATGTCACTGAATATGTACTGCAGATCAGCAGCTAGCAACTAGCTAGCAAAACTATCTTACAAAACTACAAAAACAACCGCTTCTCCTACCTAATAACTCACAAACTTTAAAGAAGTAACGTTTTAGTGATTTTAAAATAACATCCAAAAATATTAAACATTAAACTACGAAAGCTTAAACAGAACAAAGTGTAACTGGCTAGTTGCATGTCAACCACTGATAAGCTCAGTACCGTTTTTGCGCATGCGCAGACCGAGTGAACACCCTAGCTGCCACTATAGCTCGGACATGAATAAAATCATTTAATAAGTAGAAACAAACTGGTGTAATAGATCAGAAACTCACCGACACGCATGGACTAGAGGTTGTACTAGGGGTTGGCGACCGCTGTACGGTGACCAGCGCCATTCAAGGTCCAGGAACACAAGATGTAAGAGAAGGTAGCGGCGGAACTCACATCATTTGGTGCCGTCGCACATAGAAAGATGTGCGCCGTCTTCGAGGTCGCTCACTTCTGTTTGCTCTGCGCATGCGCGATGCGTACCAGCTGTCAAACAGCGACTTAATGAAGGGGTGAGGCCTCATACCTCTCCTGTTAGTAATCTGATCTCGCTCTGAATTATTTTAAATGATGCGTTGCCATGGAAATAACGTCATTGTTGAATTTTTGTCTGTGCCAGCTGAAAAAAACTATTTGAAACCATTTTCTCTCCATTCTTTTATAGTAATTACTGTAATGAGGAACAGGGAGTGTTGTAAAAATTGAATGAGTTGTAACATCATCAGCTAAAAAAGCTTTACAAGACAAAAAATGAAGTAAGAAAGTAGCCTGTTTCACGCCTATAAGCTTTATTTGTTTCAAATTTGTCAAGTTTTGAGGCAGAATGCTTCCTTTAATATTTTTAATAAAAAAGTGGTGTTGGGGGATGGCATACTATTAATATATATATATATATATATATATGCACAAAATGTACAATGGCACTGTGGCACCCACTATGGTAATTTATTTCTAGGCTACTTTTATTAAGCTTTTATTTATTTCTGAGCTACATTATTTTATAGCAGGCAAACATTTGAAATATTACATCAAAATTTGAGACATGCAGCTTTTATTTTCTTAAATATACATTTTCCCTTATATAATAATGAAACTAAAATACCTAAAACTGTCATGTCCTTATTATTGGTCAACTGATCTAAAACAGAATAACTTCATCTAATCCAGGGGGCTCAAACTCAGTTCCTGGAGGGCCAGAGCCCTGCAGAGTTTAGATGCAACCCTAATTAAACACACCTGATCCAGCTAATCAAGTCCTTCATGCTTATTTGAAAACTACATGGTTTGTGTGTTGGAACAAAACTCTGCAGGGCTGCGGCCCTCCAGGAACTGAGTTTGACACCCCTGATCTAATCTAATATTTAATTTCATTTGAACACTATTCACAGCTTCATTTTAAACCTTTGGACTATAAGTGATACATGATTACCTTTTTAAGTGCAACATTAAGGAAGCTGTGTTCAAGGTGACAGTAAACAATCCACACCTAGATGGCTGATGCCAGAAAGGTCAAGTTTCAGAGGGAGCTGTAGTCAGTCCCTAATCATCCTCATTAAGACAGGGAACCTGTTCACCAGTCAAGACAACTGATGACAACACTACAAACACCACACATTTGTGTCACTCAAATACGAGGAAGGCTGTTTATCAGCTGCCAGTCTTTCACAGTCTCCTGGGTTCCACATGGCAATTACACAAATAAAGAGTTAAAATAAAACTGGCTAATTAAAAATGAGTTTGACGTTCAAATTCAGATGTATAAGGTGTTGATGAAGGACAATTTAACTGACCTGATATTTATTAATTTGTTTATTTAGCTGATGAAAGATTGTTCTGTAATGACTAAAAGAATATATACAAAAATATAGATATAAAGTATTAAAATAACATAAAATAACATCAAGCATAATAATTTTTGTATCTGCTTATTTTCTGTCAGTGTGCTGCACAAATTAAGGGGTAAATAAGAAATGTGTTTTTTTTAGCTGAAAGATTGTTTTTAAATGTCTAAAACAATATACAAAAATACATGTAAAAAAAATTCTGCTTTTTTGTCAATGTGCTGAACAAATAAAGGGGTAAATAAGAAATATATTTTATCTATTTATTTATTTTAAATGTATTTATTTTATGCAGATAAAAACTGTTCTCAAATGTTTCAATATAAAATACAGATAAAAATAATAAAATAACAAAAATAACACCACTGATAATAACAAATTTTTGTTTATTTTGGTCACTGTGCTGCACAAATTAAGGGAAATGTGTTTATTTTATTTTTGTGCTGATGAAAGATTGTTCTCAGATGTCTGAGATATATATATATTTTTTTTGTTTGTTTGTTGGTCAATGTGCTGCACAAATTAAGGGGTAAATAAGATTTTTAATGTTTTTTAAAGAAGTCTCTTCTGCTCACCAAGCCTGCATTTATTTGATCCAAAATACAAATCTAAAATATATGAAAGTCTAATGTTTATCAGTACATTACAGAAAATAATGAACTTTATCACAATATGCTAATTTTTTGAAAAGGACCTGTATACGGAGGAGGGTGCTATTTCCAGGGCCTAAATACAACAGTCTAGATCTGATCGTTTTATCCAACAGCTTTCTTTATCCTATTTAGAAATATTAGACTAATGCAAACCAATTCAGACGAGATTTTCCTCATAATATTAGCATCTCTGGTGGCATGTATGTAGGAAAAACTCATCAAATCCTTTAAAATATCTAGGTTACAGATTATAGAAAACCCCCATCCACTCTGACCTCCATCCCCCATTTCATCCCAGCAGATGTAACATGCTGGTGTTTTAGAGAGCTTGTGGGAAAAAACCACAACCTACAGTCAATGCTGCAGACTCATTCTGTCAGAGAAAACAAGCAATCAGCCGGAGATACAAAACATATTGATTAGCGATGAGACACCGCAATAAGGGGAAAAGAGAGAGAGGGGTAAAAAAGAAAATATTTTGCTGGGTGTGGGTGTTTTGACATTGATTAATGGATTCATCTCACAGTATTATCGCTTTCAGCGGTCGAACGTCTTATTGGTTATTTAACACATCACTATTCCTCATATTTTCACCATACAGTTAAAATCACATAGCATGAGCGAGAGCCATTGTTTCCTGTGTCTCTATGTAAATATTATTTACATGCATGGACACATCTCACATTCTGTCTGTTATCACGTGCATGATGCGGTCTGCATCTGTCAGTGACCGTATCTCTGTCTCTCTGTGGATTAGCAGGGAATTTTAAGACAGATAGATGAACATCAGTGTCTTTTAATTAAAGTTTGACTCTGAGAGCTTGCCTTGGTGACACTGAAAGGGGGATTGGAGCTAGGGCTGGAGCAAGAAAAACTGCCCCTTGAGGGTTCACAGAATTGTAATGCTCTCTTTCACACAAAAGAAATATATATTATGGTAAAAAAGTGAAATCTAAATAAAGCTGAACCACATAAATGTGTTCAGATGCAGTGAACATACTGAGTAGCACTGAACACTCACTTTATCATTTTGTGATATCAGTCCTAATGGTGTAAAAATCCTGTTTAATCTCAGTTGAGAACTCTTCTATGTCAGAATGACCTAAGAAAATCACAGTTATCGCAGTGTCCACCCTGTGAAAGCAAACAAAAAAAGGTAGCAGCAGCAGCATTTATAGTTTCCTAAATGAAAATGAAATATGCTGTAGCACAGACTCTCATCCTTTCCACAGAGCACTAGTCCATCTAATGGTTGTCTACTGGAATTGCAGCCTTTGTAGTTCCTGTGATACAGTTATTGAGTGTAATAGACCAGTCAGGGTAGCCCCATATTTAATTTTTGACAGGAATGAAAATGAGGCTGTGATGGATAGAAGTACAGTGTGTTCAATGGATTGTACTTGGATTGTTGTGAATGGATTGTAGCTGACAAAATGTCTTTTTGAGAAAAAAAAAAAGCTTTCAGTAAACAAAAACTCCATAAAAAAAGTTTTGAAAGTTGGAAAAATTTCCAGTAGCCCCTCACTGCAGTACACAAGATCCATCCTGAATATGGCAGGTTTAGGGGTAGAGACGGGTAGGTTTAGGGATCAGGGGGTAGAGATGGGTAGGTTTAGGGATATGTAAGGTGGGAGGAGTTGGACCTGGATCCAACCTCGCCCCCTGGATCTTGTGTTCTGCAGTGAGGACCATCTCAAAATTTCACAATCTAAGGATACAGTCGGTGCCATTGCAAAGACCTCACAGCCTTGTTTTCATCTGCCTTAAATTCATTATTGCGTCTAACCCGATTAAGGAGTAGGTATTGAGCTCATGTTCTTGGCTAATCAATAAATCAACATAACAAAGAATACACATTTTAATCATATAGGCCTATTATTTAATAGAAATATACAAAAATGGCCTTAGAATTCTTCATAATGAAGGCCAACAAAATGCTTCCATGCAGAACATTTAGAAATGTCAATGACGTTTAACATTTTATTACATTTCCTTGTCTTTGGAAATTGTGATTTGTTTGGAAGTCATTTTTCTAAAGGTGTGAAATGTTCACATAGTAGGTCCAACACTGAGATCCATAAAGTTCATATGTTTCTGTTAGCAGTTATGAAATTCTGTTAGCAGTCAGGGAGAGGTGTTCTTCACTCCTGCTTCTTCTCAAGCAGCGCGTTGTAGCGCCCGGTGGAGTGTAAACAACCGCCGCAAGAACGATAATCACGACGATGATCAGCAAACTAATTCCCACCGTCAGACCTGTGGAGACATTTACTCTTTAAATATTTTAAGATAACTTTGCACAATATCATTAAGTAAATATGCGTTCTTAGAACGCTGATTCTGGTTAGAACGCTAATGATACGCGAGCAGTCACAAGGATGACAAATGACAAAAGAGGTGCCTATACATCTTACAGCGTCTGTGATTATGTTAAAACTTTTTTTCTGTTATTATCACGACAAAACACGGTGTTTGGTTTTGTTTACCTATATGTTGTTGTCCAATGACGGTCGCAAGTCGGTCCATGATTTTGCAGGAGATTTCACCATCCAGTTCGATGGAGTGAGGGAAACTCTTGTCCTGAGGAGAAGACACGCAAAGTCCCGCCTGCTGGAAGTCACGTGACTGTTAAAATTTACAGATTCAAGAAACGATCAAATCAAACAAAATGATAAAACTAGATCGCAAGATGTGGATTTTGTATTTATTTGTTATGTGTTTATTTTGTTACTTTTCTATATCTACTGTCATGGCGCAGTGGATAAGACACATGCCTTTGGTGTGAGAGACCCGGGTTCGAATCCACTGTGTGACACCAATGTGTCCCTGAGCAAGACATTTAACCCCTAGTCCAGAGGCGTGCGACCTCTGACATACTTAGCAATTGTAAGTCGCTTTGGATAAAAGCGTCAGCTAAATGAATAAATGTAAATGTAAGTGCAGACATACCCGATAGGTGGCAGCACTGTGTGAATTCTGAGTTTGATTGACTGTTCTTGCATAGAGAAACTCACAAGATCGATTTGAATTTATTGTCTTCGGCTCATATTAATCTAAAGAATCTGTTTAGTATTCGTATCCAGTCGGAACCAGGAAGAGTGGAAAATCTCTCCCTAAATGATCAACTATAAAACTTCTCCCTAAATTATAAACTAATTTCATTGTGAAGACTGTTTATAACGCAGGTTCTCCACTGGGACTCGTTCATATCAACTTCTGAAGGAGAAAAGGAGAATAGAAAAATTAGGAAAGTCAAAAGGTTACTTAATCAATATGTATTAAATTAATTAACATGAGAAGGTAATGAGTAACAGATAGGGCCTAATAGCACGTGTTTGTGTCTGTCAAACTATTTTAATACTGTAAGGGTTGGTTTAGGGTTGAGGAAGGTGTACATAAAGCCTCACACCTTAATATCATGCTGGAAGCAAAATCTGATAGGTAGCATTTTTCGCTATATCGAATTATTATACCATCTGTTTTAATGGGAGGTAACAAAATCTGACAGGGTTGCACAAATTGTCAGAACAACTTTGAGGGTGAGTATTATTGTCTATTAGCAAATGAGGCTGCATAACGCGGCGTAATTTTACGCCGATTTTTAGCTGTAAAATAGAATTATTTCATATATATTTCTATATTAAATTATTTTATACCATTCGCTATTTTCTCCACTTAAATAGACGGCATCAACAAGTATTTTATACATCCAGCAGCAGCAACAAAGCTCTCGGTGTGATAGGAACGACTTCACATGAATGTCAGAATGGTGTATGTCATGTAGCATAACCTGCTTAAATCTGTTTCTAACTGGCCATTCTTATGTAATGTTTATTAGAAATAACATTTTATTAGTAATAAAATTAATGTTTATTATCTTATATTGTACTTTTTTGTTATTATTATTGTACATGAACACATGGCTGATAGGATCTACAGAGGAACCCTCCCAGACTGCAGATATGAAGAGAGATCTTGAAATGGAATCTGCAGCTGTTCATGAATATTGTCTGTTGCGAGAAGTTAACTTCTACCTGCCTGGATTCACCCAGATGCACCTTGGTTTGGTGCATCTCCTGCTGGCATCACTTATGACCCTCCAGAGCATCCAGTTTTCAGTCTTTTGGAGGTGAAGTGCCCAAATGTAAGTACTTACAGTGACTGCCCTTATAAGATTCATAATGGCAAACCAGAACTGAAACAGCAGCATGCATATTATTGGCAAGTTCAAGCTCAGATGCTAATCTCAGGATCTGAGGGTGTGGTTTTGTTGTATATGTACAAAATGACATGATGATCCAGTGCGTCTACAAAGACACCAAAATGTTTCAAATGAATTTTTTTTTACATTACCTATACAATGAGAGAGATAATTATATTTACATTAGTCCAGTGTACAGGAAACAGTGTATCGATTTTTATTTACATGTTTACATTACACTTTATCAAAGTAATTTATATTTACATGTTGACATTACATTTTATCGAAGTTACTTATATGTTCACAGAATTTAGCTCCACAATCCACCAGATGACGCCACTTCCCAGATGATGACCGAGCAACAGTTCTGAAACGCTTAGCCTGAAGTAATGGCAAACTATCGAAAAAAAATATTCCTCATTATTCTTCCTACACAAGATAATATCTAACTCAGTTTATGTTCCAATTTATCCAGATTGTACTTATATTTTAGCTTTTGAGATACCACCATCATCTGCCCCTCCCATCCTTTCTTTTGCGGCCTATGTGTCTTCATACTCAGGCTGTAAAGAAGGTGGGTGGAAGTTTCTGAGCCTTATGAAAACTATTATACTAACAATGTATTGAGAATTGGGGAAAGGAGGAGATGGAAGGGTGTGCGTGTGTGTATTTGTTGAGATAAGAAGGCATCCTATGCGCACAAAATGAGTTCATTAGGCAGTAGGCTGCATTGAAGAAGCCAGTTGCTTTTGATAAAGGGGCTGCAACTGGGGAGGAATGAAAGGTTTCATTTCCTGTCTTCGCAAGGCAACATATCAGCCAGATCAGCAAGTGGCAGGGCAAAGCTAGGGAGGCTGGGTGACAGACAGGAGAATAGAGGAAGAGGAGGAGAGAAATACCAGGATTCAAGGAGCTATTACAAACAGGTAGAGAAGAAAACATTATATGCAGAACATCATGCATGATATGTTCACAGGTGGGTTTCCATAACAGATAATACTGCAAATGTTCATATATGTATATATATATATATATATACACACACACATAAACAAACAAAAATAAAGCATATAAAGTACGCAAAAAGTCAGAAATGGATTGAGTTACAATCATTAAACCACACACGTTTGATATTAAATGCGCACTATTCATTTTCAGCCCACTGGGCTATATGGAATCTGATTTTGCTAATTAAACCTACATGTTGCCCTGACATTCTCAGATCGTGTTTCTCATTTGCTGTTTGTTCGTCACACCTTTATAACCTCTTTGGCACAGGTTATAACTGCCTGTGATGTTTATGAGGTATGATGTGATCTCTCCATTACATTTTCCAAGCAACTTTAGCTTTCATATTCTGCCAACTTTTGGAAGGATCACTAAAAGACAAAATAAAACAAGAATTTAATTTGTTTAGAATGCAACTATTAAAAACCAGCATCGTAAGCCCGTGATATAACACGCTTGTGCTTCGTTAAACTGGGTGTTTTAAATTTCCACTAAACGGTTAGGCTACTGTTATGTATGAATAACAAGGATACTTTAATATGTAATTAAGGGGTGGAGTCATGTAGTGATGACGAAGTCATTTGCTCTCTGTATACAAGTGCAATGTGAGAATTAAAAGACGCAAGTTTTTCTGTTCCTGAATTGGTAGCCCTGACTCTTCTTTAACGTCCTGTCTTTATAACTTAAAAGGAAAAACACGACAGCTACAGCACTTTGTCTTGAGTTGATTATTTTTGTATGAACGGCTTCAGAGAAGTATGCAAATTTTACAGTGACTTTATAGGCGTCGAGTCTTTAAGACATTGTAATAAATTTTCGCGCGCACATAACGTACCTTAAAGAGCAAGGTTTGACTCAGAGTGAAACAAGTGTAAAATAATATAAAGCAATTACGAGAAATATTTATTCATTTATTTTGTTACAGCAAGCATACTTTAGTCTGGTTTTTATTCTGCATTACATCTTTAAACAGAATTTTGAGCAAGCACAGAGCAGCCATTGCTTAGCTGTGTAAGACCTTTATTTCTGCCTGTAAATGTATATATAAATTTATAAATAGGTAAAACTTCTTGAGTTAAACATAGCTTAAATAATAATTTTAAGAACCCAACCTTTTCGTTTTGACTTCTTTTGGAGGTTGAAACCTTAATTACCCTGCTTTTAATGTAACTACCTTTCATGTAGTCTAAGTGAGATGAACAGCATACAACTGAGAAAATGAACTTTCTTGAGCTAATATCAGTGTGAAAGGTCAAAATGATAGGCTTACAAAATCGCCAAACAAAAACAGTAAAGCAAAAATATGAGCAGAGTAGGCGTGTGAGAGCAGACGGCAGATAAAGAGATGGTGTGAGCGTTGCAGGGGAGAGAGGGAGATGTGACAGGGTGTTTAATATAGATCCTCCAGTCTGATAAAGCTGACAGGAGGATCCCATGCCCAGAAGAGCAGGGACTCATAGGAAATTGCCAGAATGAAAAACAGAGAGAGAGAGAGAGAGAGAGAGAGAGAGGAGGATTACGTGACTGACACCCCTCATTACTCTGTATTTCTTCTCTCTGTTTTTTTGTTTTTTATAATTCTCTAGAGTTACTGAGCTTACGTATTCATATATGGCTTTTGTCCAGAAATATGCATGGTATGGTTGTATAACTTGATTAGTGTTAACATTTTGAGTAAAAAAAAAAAAAATCCTGAAGAGACCTTGCATTGCAGTTCACCTCGTGTGAAAGCTGTAACTCAACACTGTTTCTGAGTTCAGCTTGTGTGAGAGCAGAGGAGTGTTTGTTCGGTCTCTGGGTTCAGAGGCCCAGCGTTTACATGCAATGTACTGTATAGATTAGTCCTTGATGACAGAAACTCAACATTACTACTTGTCACATGGCTCTTGTTGTACCACCAGAATTTGAGATGCATGTGACTCTCAACGTACTGAAAACAGAAATTCGAATCATGAGTTTATGCCCAGTATCTTTCAAGATGCTCAATGCAATTTAATTCAACATGAATTATATAATAGTTATCATCATTGTATAATCATTTACAAAATTCAAAGAGAATGCTCTCATTGTCACATGTCTGAACTTACATATGAGAATGTAATTTATAGTTTATCATCAATAAAAACAAAAGGTTCAAATAGCTTATGGGGTCTAGGAAAACTTTGGAAATTGACAAGTAAATATTGGCTCAATATATGACTTCCAAAGTAATTATCCCAAATAAAAAGATACATTGTCATAGTCTTTTGTTAAACTTCAAAAAATATTATTATAAATTCATATTTCATTGTGAAATACAATTCAAAATAGCTGATTAATTGTTTTTCTAAATCATTTATTTCAGTGATGGCAAAACTGAATTTTCAGCATATAGAAATCTTTTGTAATATTATAAAAGTCTTTACTCTCACTTTAGATCAATTTAATGTGTCCTTGCTGAATAAAATGTTTTGTTTTCTTTTGAAAATATATTCCAGAATTTGTTATATATTTAAATATTAAACAAAGTGTACTATAACAATACAAATTATGATAATGATGATGATTATTATTATGAAAGACAACATAATCTAAATGGACCCTATTAACTTTGTAAGTTAATAGTATGGTTAAAGTTTAGCAAGACATTTAGTCCATTAAGAATATTATAACCATTTATAACACACCAAAAGGAAAGTAATTTCATCATAAAACATATTTGAACCCATATGAGAAAGAAATATATCATTTAAGACATAAATGCAGCTGGATTATGTACAATGGTTTGTTAATGTATTTGTAAAAGCAGAAAACCATCTTGTAGTTCACTATGTGGAAAGCCTCTCCTCTAGGGAACAGGGTGAGGAGGTACGTGACTGACAGCTCATGTTAATACAATGAGGAGAAGCTTGACTCCTCTGTGACTTGTGGTGGAGAGCACCAGCGTGTGTATATGTGTGTAATCTGTTCCTTAGAACTTCTGTGAGCAAGACCTCATTTATCTACGCCCAAACCCACCTGATAACAGGCTCTCAGGGAGGAGTGTGCGATAAATGGGTTTTCTAAAGATGGGAGAGAGGGAATACACATGAATTAGCTCAAGGGAGAGTTAGACGTGATTCAACTGTAATCAGATTCAGTCAAAAAAATGTATACGGTTTTTTAAATATTATGTTTTGTAATAATTATCATCGGTAATATTTTTAATGATTTTGAAAGGTCTGTTATGCTCATCAAAGCTGCATTTATTTGATCAAAAGTACAGTAAAAACTAATATTGTGAAATATTATTACAATTTATGGTAAGTTTTTAAAATATTTTAAAATAATTTCTGTGATGGCAAAGCTGAATTTTCAGCATCCATTATTTCAGTCCTCAGTGTCACATGATCCTTCAGAAATCATTTTAATATGCTGATTTGCTGCTCAAGAAACAATTCTTATTATCAGATCTGTGCTACTTAATATTTTTTGTCAAAACGGTCATATTTTTTCAGGACTCTTTGCTGAACAAAGTTCAACAGTCTTAAATAAAATAAATCTTTTATAACAGTTTAAATGTCTTTAGTGTCACTTTGATCACTTTGATGCATCCTTGCTGAATAAAAATTAATTTCTTTAAACAATCTGAATAATTAACTTCTGAATAATGTATATTCATGATCTATTGAACTTAAAATAACTCACTGAAATAATCCAGGAATGTCAGTCAGACAGATCTCTATTTTGTAGCATAAACACAATAAAGACACACATCCATTATTAATACATATACCTTTATTTTATCTCTAATAATTCATATATGTCTTTGTCCTATACATGTTTTCTCTTAACAGTCTTGGAGACATACATAGATCAAAGTTAGACTTTATAAAGTACAATAGATTTTCAATAATTTGATAGACAGAATAGTAAATTCTGCTGAGAAAGAAGAAGAAAGGTCAGCACTGGACTGAAGCACACACACACATACACACACGCGCACACTCACACACACACACAGATGCACAATATAGACTCATGTCTACGGCATGCACACACATACTGACAGAACTGACCATGGCTTATTTCTTCTCTACCTCGATGTACAGTTCACACATGTCAGTTCCACAGAGAAATCGACGTCCTCACATTTGCCCACTCTACAAAATTCAACGAGTCAGCACAGAACGCCAGGCCGCACGAACAGCAAGACTCACAACGTACACATGCACATACTAGATGTCCAGTCACACCTTTTTTTCATGAAAAAAGTCTTGAGGATCAAGGCTGAAGCGTTTGTAACAAGCACAATAGTATTTGGTTTCTGCTACTTTGTGTAACTCACATAAAGAAATATGTAAAAAATAAATGCCAAAGCCCCCCGTTGGCATTGAGGAACACACTAGTGTTCGATCAATATTGATTTTTTTTCCTTAGACTTTTACATTTGGTCCCATTCTTGTAAATGCTACATGTAAATGATAACTGGGTAGGCAGACAAAGAGTTCCAGTTGCAAATAAACAAAATAAGCATTATGTGAATGAAATGCCACAAATAAATACACATATGCCTAAGAATTGGTACATATCCTCCAAAAGTAGGCTAAACACTTAATAACGGTTACATATATGGGCATGGTGGTCAAAGACGCACTTACACACATATCCACTCACACACACACACACACACACACACCTGTGCAAAAAACATTAAAAAAAATGTATGATTTGGGCCCTTGCTTGTCTCGTAAAAAATATTTCTCTCTATCCGTCTGTTACATTCCTACTTTTACCCTTTCCACATCTGAAATGTAAAATAAAAAAATATTTAACAAATATTTATTAGAGAAAATACGAAAACATATCCATAGTCCCTAAACCACAAACTGCTTCTTTCAAGTCATACTTACAAATTTCTGTAATAACAATAAAGAATTTTTGGCCTTATATAAATGTAAAATATACCTGAAATTGGTCACGAAACCATAATACAACAATCTTTATGTATTTAATTACTATTTAAGGAAAAAGAAATATTGCAAAAAAGCAATTGATATAAATTTTAGATTTTCATAAAGTAAACTGAACCATTTTTGAACCATTTTAAACTGATCCATTCCTGTACTTATCCCAAACTTCACTAAACAGATATTCAAAAGTTTGGGGTTGGTAAGATTTTTAATGTCACATGATCCATCAGATATCAATCTGATATGCTGATTTGCTGCTCAAAGAATCATCATTATCAATGTTGAAAATAGTTGTGTAACCAGTGACTTTTTTTCAGGATTCTTTGATGAATAGAAAGTCACCTTTGATTAGTTAATGTATCCTTGCTGACTAAAAAAGTCATTCCTTTCAAATAAAAATAAAAATCTTACTGACCTCAAACTTTTAATCATTAGTGTACACGAGCCATATATAGATATAAATTGTTTATGGAGATCTAAAATTAACAAAGGAAGGACAAAACACAAACTCAAAACCTTGCCACGCAGTCAGTAACTCATATGAGCGTTGGCAGTGGTCACATACGGACGGTTAGAATAAAAATAAAACAATGGCTGTATTCGGAGGCCTGGCCTCACCGTCACACAATACAAGTAGCAGACTCCTCTGGGGTGAGGTGTGAAGGGAGATCAGCCGAGGCCCTTACAGGAGACACGGGTCCCCTGCGTTTGTGCTACATGTCCAGCAGAAGAGGAAATGTGTCACACGGCGTTGGTGATGACAATTGTGTCTCTCTGAGGGCCGCTGGACCCAGGAGCCTCAGGAGTAATGCTCTTTAGCAGACGCTACGGGGTAATCAGTGAGATTTTTGGAGTGGTGAAAACATTAAAGCTACAGGAGGGTGTTACAGTAAGTTGAACAGCTCAACTACAAAGAAATATCTTAGAGATTAAACAACAGATTTCAAAATGCACTAAGTGATATGTTGCAACTCTTGTCAGTTAAATACTGAACAGCTGTGGGCTAAAACTCATAATTAGTCACCCCAAACCTGACATGCTAAAGGCACTGGTAGTTACATCACAGAATCAACAAAGGTTAACCTTGTGGCATTTTTTCATCATCTGCCAAACACACAACCTGTGACTAAAGCACACAAACTCTTAGTGTCACTGTATGGATGTATACTGTATGGATGTATACAGCCTTGACGCCCTTTGATGTCTATCTTCACGTCTCAAACAGAGAAAATTTACAGCGTTATCAACCTGATGCGTTGCAGCATAATTGTGTTTGTGCGGCTGTAATGTGTTTAAGTGTCATTATTATATCTGGCTTACTTATTAGACCTGACAAGATACGGTAATGTATGTGTTTTGATGTTTTTTTCTGTCTAGGCTCACCTGTTTGAAGGTCCCTTTGGTGGTGACTAGATGGTAGACCATGTAAGAAGGCACACAGATGAAGGAGGAGACTCCAATACAGTAGCCGAGGACTGTGGTCCAGAAAGGGTACAGGTAGTCAAACAGCCTCACCTCGGGAGGGAATGCCAGGAAACTCCCAATAATGAACTACACACATGAAACAATGAGAAAAAAAATAACAACAAAACTGTATTTGCATTTTTGCCGTGCTGAGATCTGGCGAACATCATAAATGAGAGTTTAAAGGGATAATTCAGCCCAAAATTAAAATGCTGTCATCATTTACTCAACTTCATGTTGTTGCAAACCTGTTCTTTTGTGTTCCTCAGGAGAAAGTTATACATGAGAAAATAATAACCGAATTTTAATTTTAGCGCCAACTATTCCTTTCAGTGTATTTGCATGTAGATTCACATTCTGGACTGGTTTTCTGTAACTCAATGAGCATAATCGTGGGTATGAATCCCAGGGAATGCATGAACTGATAAAACGTATACCTTGAATGCAACGTAAGTTGTTTTGGTAAGTCACCAAATGCATAAATGTAATGTAATGGACTGACCAATAGGAAGCAGGGACAGATGGCTACCCAGCAGACCCTCCAAAACACACCAGGAGCAAAGCCAAGCATCAGCTGCACGTCGTTGCAGAAACGTGTCGTCCCTGCACGTATTTTACAAACAGACTTAGTGCACATTGCCTGAAGCAGCATATCAGATTACGAAACTATTGAGGTACATGATAAAATCTTGGGAGTTATAGAATAATTAAGAACAGATGGACAACAGTGACAGAAGTAGCTAAACAGTTTTATAGTTTGACATTATGACTTCTCTCCCCGTAGTAGTGACTAAAAATTAGATTTTCATAGACGTATAAATAAATATAAGAAAGAAATATAAATGCTAGGAAGTTATGTTTGGAAATTTTATTTTGAAGTCTTGAGGGAATTGAGGAACTGACATATCAAAAGCATACATTTTCTGGCTCCAACACAAAAGCCTCTAAGGGAACATCTTGTCTAGACAATTCATTAAGAAACTACGTAGGAGTTTGTTTGCTTCGTCAGACCAGCATGGATTTAGACCAGCAGCACAGTCAAAACTAATTAAAGTTATATATTGAATGATTAAGGTGCAATCCAATACATACCATAGAACCAGAAAACAGCAATGACCTCGAGGAAGACTACAGTGATAACAGCAGGGCCCGTGGCATACTCCTCAAATAGTTTAACAACAAACGCACCTCCCTACAAACACATTGCCTCTGTATTAAAAGGAATAATTAATCACTTTGGAAAATAGCATGTTATTTTGATAAAATTCCAAAATTGGTCTCTGGACAGCATTTAAAGCCTGTTAGAATTGAAGGAAAATCCCCCAAAGCAAAACTAAATTCTTGTTAGCTGCGCTGTTAGACTTACGTAGGTAAGAGTGGAGAGGGCGCCCAAATAACAGACGCACACTAGGCCGAGCACAAACCATTCTCTCCTCCTGGCCAACAGGTGGGGGAACTCGTCCAACATGGCTGTAATTACTCCTTCCAGACCTGCAAACTGTAGTGCGCAAACACACACAAGAGAGGCATGGGATGAGAGAAAAGTAGGTCAAGGACCCACTGAACTTGTACAGGCATTAATTCAAATAATGCTCCTTATGGCAAATACAGCACTCGGTGGATTTTGACATTATAATCAAACAGAAATAGAGGAGTTATGTCATTAGCAGACTGTATTAAGCCATGCCTAACATGACTTGATTTTATGTGTGCTCAGCAAAGGGATAAGAATGGGTTAACTATGCATGCGTAAGACCTAATGTAATGAAACACTGTTGACAATACATTTTACTAAATTCAGAAACAATAAGCTGAGTAAACAGGAGAAAAATCTAATTCATTAAGAGAGAATTCATTGGCTAGTATTTCAAGAAAGCAAGAAAGACTGACCGTGCTATCCAGCCCCAGCATAATTATCATGAGGAAGAATATGATGGCGAAGAACGTAGCAGCCGGCATATTGGCAATAGCCTCAGCGTAGATGATGAAGAGCAGACTGGGACCTTAGAACACATGCATCCAATCAGGAGAGGTAAATCAAATGTCACTGATCACTTATCACGTTGTAGTTTTAATGCAGTGATTTGCAACTGATTCACTTGATATTCTATAATTGGTACTTAATTGAATGGAAATGGGAGCCGTAATGCAAGAATAAAGAAATTAGATAGAAATGAAACGCGGTGCTTACCAGCATCTTTAGCTACAGTGTCCACATCTTGATGGCGCATCTCTGCCATGTAGCCCAGCACAGTGAAGATTACAAAGCCTGACAGGAAACTGGTCAAACAGTTCACTGAGCTTGTGACCAATGCATCTCTGCAAATCAAAAAGAAATATAAAGATTTGAGCAAAAAGAAAAAGGATAAAAACAGAGATATCTTAAACAGGGAGCAACAGAGAAAAGTAAAAGAAAATATAACTAGATTTTTAGAAACGTGGTGATTGCGTAAGGTGTTGTGGATGATTGCTATGCAGTTGCTTGGGTGTTTAATGTGGTTACTAAAGGCCCGTTCACACTAAGAGCAATAACGATAACTATAAATACAATGATAACTATATTTACGTCCACACCAGTGAACGATAACTGTCAGTTTTTGTAGTTCTTGTTGCATTTACATGACTTCAACCAGTAGCTGTCCTCAGCATGCACGTTTCAAGCACATCTAAACTGTGAATCTAGCGTAATCTATTTGACCTCTATCAGAGTCAATAGACCCTTTCACACAGTAACACCAGTAAGTTGCTGTAAAATTACTGGAACGACTTTGCCAGTAAATACAAAATGCACTGTTCACACAGGCAATGACGTTCAGTCTTTTTACCGGGAAAGCACCATTCACACATCAGCAGTGTTTTTGTTTATATTTTCATTTTTCTGTCACACGTTCACAATCAAGCAGCGCTTTTGGCCCAGACACACTGCATTCGAATTCAAACCGAACCACACAGCACGGAGTAAATGCGTCATCTGCGTCAGAATGTTATGACATCTTACGTCAGTGCGTTCTGAACTCGTACGTGCTTACACCAGTAGCTAGTCTTCATTCTGTGTTCACACACAGCATCATTCCGGTAATTTACTGGTAATTTTACAACTTTACAGTTCAGTTGCCAGAACAAATTTATGGTATTTTTAAAAAGGTCCTGTTCACACATGATCTCTTAATGGTAATTTACCGGTAATTCACCATTAAAGACTTTATGTGTGAAAGGGGCAAATGTGGTGGAATAAAAACAATACATAGTCTTTTCTACTGCAACTTCAAAAGAGGCAAGACAATGTTGTCGAAACTAGCTGAGGTAATTTTATGTTTTATGTTTGCTGTGCAATATCTGTTTGCTTCTCCACAATGTCTCCTGTTATTTCAAATGCGCAAGCCCTTTAAATTTGAATGAAGTCTGATTAACGTTAGCTGTCACTGTTTTATCGTTCATCAGCTCTAAAAAAAGTAATATAAGATAGTAGTAGTAGAAAGTGATCCCAACGATACCGTTCCTCTACATCGTTATCGTTATAGTCGTGGTGTGAACTATGCTATTCTCTTAAATTTGAAATGATTTTTAGAACCTAATCTTTATAGTTATAGTTATCGTTCTTGCAATGGTGTTCAGTAAAGCCCCGTTCACACCAAGGACGATAACTATAAATATAACTATAAAGATAACAATATTAGCGTCCACACCAACAAACGATACCGTCTGTTTATTTAAAACGCACGCTCGCCTGCCACTTAAAATTCTCGAGCTCGTTAAAGCAGGATTGATTCTGATTGGATGTCAATGTTTTTATCGTTCATCAGCTGGAAAAAATCATTCTGAAAGTGATTCCAACGAAATCGTTTCTCTGTGCCTTTATCGTTATAGCAGCGGTGTGGACTCTATTCTTTAATATTGAGAACAATGGTTAGAACCATATCTTTATCGTTATATTTATAGTTATCGTCCTTGGTGTGAACGGGCCTTAACGGTTGCTAGGTGGCTTCTGACACAGAATAGTCAAGTCCAAGTCTCATATTCTGGTTCTCAGATAAGTCTAGATAGATTTTTTTTCAGTAATAGCTATTTTGACTATAGCCTGAACAATGCTGGAAGAGTTATGTGCCAAAGTGTAATACTTAGGGTTAGGCCAATGTCAAACCTGCATATAAACACATGCAAAAAGATGTAGGGAATAAAGTGTGAATAAAGTTCATATTTTAAGCTCAGGTTTGTGATAACAGAACCTTAGTGCAGATAATAGAAAATGACAGCAGTATAAATGTGAGCCAGGTGTACTTGTAGCAGTTGTTATGAAAGGGATTGTAGCTGGCAAAGGCCAAGAGAACACCAAAGCCTGGACCCAGAGAGAAGAAGATCTGCGCAGCTGCATCAAGCCAAACCTGAAAAAACACAGATGGAGTGATTTGTCTGTAAAGATCTGCATTCATCCATATCATACTTGACAGATGGCAGGAAATATGTGTTATAGGGGAAGAGGGATACAGCAACCAACGGATTGTGCAATGTCTTAGTATTCAGAATGGCTGATTTAGTTTCCACTCACTGTAGTGGTTAAAAGTTTGTTCCAGTCAGGTTTCAGGTAGAAGACCACTCCTCTCCATGCTCCCGGCAGAGTGGCCCCTCTTATCAATAGGATCAGCAACACCAGGTACGGAAATGTAGCCGTCACCCACACTACCTGCCAGAGAGAGTCATGAAGAAGCTGCTGATGAACAGCTTAAACTCAAAGTTGGCAGTTCTTTCTCTTTGAGGTTTCCTGTATATCTTACCTTGCCGGAGGTCTTGACCCCCTTCCAGATACTGAAGTACACAACAGTGAAGATGAACAACAGACAGAGGGCTAGCTGCCAGCTCACCCAGCCCAGCTGATGAAGACCAGGGGACAGATGAACCTGCAGGACCTGCCGTCTAAGGACATGAAAGAAGTTGGTTGACAGTTTATAAAGGCAGACGTAAATGGCTGTAGAAGCTACTATTGGGAGAAAAAGGTATCACAGAAAGTGGTAACACTTTAATATAGGGACCAATTTTCACTATTAACTAGTTGCTTATTACCATGCCCATTATTAACATAGTGGCTGTTTATTAGTACTTATAAAGTACATATTCTGCATGACCATATTCTACATCCCTAATCCTACCCAATACCTAGACTTAACATTTACATTACATTTACATTTAGTCATTTAGCAGACGCTTTTATCCAAAGCGACTTACAAACGAGAGCAATGGAAGCACAATCAAAATCAACAAAAGAACAAAGATATACAAGTGCTATAACAAGTCTCAGTTAGCTACTACAACTACCTTACTATTATTAAGCAGCAAATTAGGAGTTTATTGAGGCAAAAGTCATCATTAATGGTTTGTTAATGGCAAGAACTGGACCTTAAAATAAAGTGTGACCAAAAAAAGCTTAGTGAGTAGGAAAGGATTGATGAGTGCACGACAGTTAGATAAGAACAAGGAGGAACATTTATGTGGAAAACAGGAAATCCCGGCAGCACAAATAAAAAGTGGGAGCAATCAGCTAAATGAAGCCTCTAAATCTCTCCTAAAGCAGCGGATACACAGAACCAATCCCCCCTGCATATTTCGAGAGAGAGTAACACATTCTCTTTAAAGCACAAGAGTCTCTCAATAGTTCGAGAAGCCTAGTGAAAGCAAAGTTCTTAGCTTCTATCCCTTTCAACCTGGACTTGCACTTACACGCACTTACACGCACTTACATATAGAACTCTTCAGCGGGAGAGATGGAGTTGTTGGTCCAGGAGACATTGAAGTCGGTGGACAGGTAGTGGGTGCAGTTGGGAGTGTTCCACAGGTTGGTGCAGGTGGTCCAGGGCAGCGTGGCACGAAAGGAGGACAGGAGGTAGTAGAGAGCCCAGGCCATTATGGTATTGTAGTAGAAGGCAATGTAGAGTGCAATGATGCAGATGGCAAAACCTATACCTGTAAAAGAACATGATCATGCAAATGTTTCTAGCACCTTCCACTTTGGGGCAATGGGTGACATTTAGGACAAAGTTGCATTTACATAAAAACAAGTTTCTTAAGCAGCTGGCATTTTGCCAGGTAAATGTGACAATTTCCATAACAGAGTCCTGGTTATCAACAAAGAGAGAGTGGAATCGGTAAGAAGTTTAGAGGAAGGTCAAGGGAGAGAGTACTATCAGCACAGCACATGTCAGTCTGCTGTTATCTGTCTGACCCTTAACCCGGGTTCTTAGACTTAGAAGTCTGAGCCTTGTGAAGCAAACCAGTCTTACCCTTGAAGATGGGGCAGATGTGTTTCCAGATGGAGATACACCCGCTGCGGTGAAACTGGCCCAAAGCCAGTTCCATGTAGAACAGCGGCACGCCACCAAACACAGCCATCAGCAGGTACGGCAGAAGAAAGGCACCTGAACACAAGGATTTAGACAGGAAGTGCAACTTGAACTTCACGGTTCCATTGCAGTGGTCTTAACACATCCTGAAAGCACTATTATACTTGCAGAAAAGACGCTAACATACACAAAAAGTTCCTGTTCAGACAAGCCCCCGGGTTCTTGATTAAAGCTTTATACGTGAGCTTTTTACGTGAATGCTAGATAGCTGTTGGTTGAGTAGCAGCGAGACAGATTATTAAACAATATGAGCAAGTCCCACCCATGAGAGCCACAATTAATGGTGTTGGTTGCGACGAGTGTCTCCCTGCTCGCTCTATCTCTCATGCACTCCCTTTGCATGGTGAAACAGGAAATTACAAAGATTTTATTACTTGAAATTCAATGAAAGGAGACTAAAGCCTGTTTGTACTGACGAGGCGAGCTGGATCGCACAAAGAGAGGAGACAACAGCAGAATTACCCATTGTCTATTAGTTCTTTTTAAGCAAACATCACCTAGTTGATCTTGTCTCAAAGACTTCTTTTCTTTTAATGGGAATCTTTCTTTTAATGGGATGCAACACAATATTTGTTTAACTCCTTTAAAGTGCATCATACTTGTTGCCTGCAGCTTTAGTATCATTATTGCCTAGTGTGTTCTGATCTCCACACGTTTGACCTTACCCCCTCCGTTTTGGTAGCAGATGTAGGGAAAGCGCCACACATTGCCCAGGTCTACTGCATACCCGATCACCGACAGCAAGAAGTCCATCTTTTTGCTCCAGGTCTCTCTAGGTGGATCCAAGCTGGTCTGCTGGACCACCAGAGTCCTGAATGCCCCAGGGGTGCTTCCTCTGTCCGTCCCAGCACCCGTACCATCCCTGGGGCTTTGTGGGGATGTGCTGGGATAACCGTTGGAGACCTGCCCAGGCCCAGCGCAGGATTTCTGACCCTTCTCCGCAACGCTGTCCGCAACCAGCCTTCCGTTTTCTTGTGACTCCTGTTCTTTCACCTGCTTTCCCTCATCCTCTCGATTCATCATCATTGGTTGTTTCATCTCCATGGTGAGGACTGCTGTTAGGGTTGAGACAGTGGTCCTCTTGCACTGGCTGATATCGCGCCCATGAGGGGATAGAGAGCCTGGAGAAGAAGGGCCGGGTTTGGAACGGAACGGGCTGGGATGGAGAGAGCAAGAAGAGTGTGACCTGTCCTTAACCTGTGCGTTTTAACAAGCTCAGGTGGGAAAACAAGGAAACACCGCTCAGGCCCAGCTGCAGAACAAAGAGAGGGGAATTTCAGATGGCGCTGGAGGGAATTCAGCATGGATTTACCCCTGTCATTCTCATACAAAGTGTTCTTAAGAAATGACACATCATCTTTGTCAGAAAAACCATATGTCGTTTTGAAAGATATCTGCAGATTTTGATTTAATATGCCCTTACAACATGGGGTTAATGCTGTAAAACACTAAGTGAACTCTGTACATGCCACAGCAAACATTAAGCCTTCGGGAGCTGCCAAGACAGTTATTTATTCTCATTTTCCTTGACACTGTTGTTACTTAACTTAAAATAAGAGACTGTACTCGATGTTACACACAGATGCATTAGATTAAAAAAAACATACACTTAACACAGCCTTTTTCCTAATTTAAACAGATCTTAGACACATTTATGGTACATTTACATTCAACAGTGAGAGTTAAGTAATTCCAAACATTATGACATGTTAAACAAACACATGTAAGGAATGAAAGACTATGTACAACTATTTTCTTTTTCTTTCAGGACAGAAGTGAAGGATCAGACAAGTTTAACACTTGTTGATCAATCATTACACCATTTTAAAAAAAGTGCACTT
>JAFVLL020043372.1:336143-368438 GCA_021397915.2 Tor tambroides
GAGCTAGTAGGTTAATCCGCAACAAGTCCAATGAACTGAAAGGCAGGAGGGAAACAGAGGGATTGGGTGAAGGTATCTCAACTATAGGCGAAACAGATTTTAAGGAGGGAAATAAGAAGCTTAGATTGTGTCTGTGACAAATGTACTCCCCTTTAACTTTCTTGGTAACAAGTGGCAGATCGGGATGTGAAAGAATTAAGGGCACAAACATTCAGTCAAGAGTCCCATTTCAGCTCTCAACTAGAGAGTTCTTGGAATCACTCTCTGTTGGGATAAGGACTCGGAGGCATAATTGTTTCATGGAAAGGCCAACAAAAAGGTACCATTCTTAGGAGGTCTTTAAAACCCCTTCCACACGTTTTAATCTATTGTGCGGCCCTGGTATTTCCTACGACTACAGTCTTTGCAAAGTTCAAAAAGGTACTGTCTCTTCATGGTAGTGGAAAGACTGTGTTAAATCCATGCAAAATAGTCTGATAATATCATTTTATGTTATTGGAAGGCGCTCAGTTTAAGTCTTAAAGGGACAGTTTGCCATATGGAAGCATTTACTGAAATATCTTGGTCACAAGGAGGACCAGCTGATTTGGAAAAAAATAATAATACATTTAAAAAGTAAATTAAAATGATCAAATTTTTGGTTCAGTCAGTCATCTGCTGTGTGAACAGCCAAATCTGGTAAACAGCCAAAAATATGCATGTCTTTAGTTTCCTTCAATGACCTTTTCCGTCTTATGTACTAAGATTATTTTTAAAGAAATTTAAATATCTGAAAGGCCTATATTGAGGAGAGAAAACTGTAAACACACAACATGGGCATGTCAGTGTTATTATATCTAAAGAAAAACTGAAACAGAAACTAAATGAAAAACACATTTGCTATTGTTAACTAAAATAGAAAATAAACACTAAAACAATTGGGGAAATCTTCGTAACTCCGAAACAAAACTAAAATATCAGAAATATGACCATTAACTAATTTTAGTATTTGATAATCTGCATATTGTAAAATTTTAAACCCTAATTATTAACATCAAAATGCTACTAGATATTGAAAACACAGGCCAGCCATGAGAAAACTGATCCTGTAAAACTTGTTGAAATTATCAGTTAATGCGTTAACTTTTGCAGCCCTAAAATACAACTATATATTAAATGTATTCAATATATTAGAATAATATACTAAATATTTTGCTTATTGTATTATATTAAAATATTTTTTTATATATTTTAAATGCAGTTCAAAAACTGAACATAAAAGCTAATAAGCATAGCTAATAATCTAAACTAATAAAGAAACACTAATCTAAAATGAAAAAGACATTGAAAAATAATAAAATACAAATAAAAACAAAATTCGAAACAAAAAACCCTGGATTATGTACTCCTTAATCTTATTTTAACTCAACCATGAATTAGTTTAAATTGAGAATGGTATAGGTGCATGATTACAAAATAAGTTGATTATATCCTTTTTTCCTTCATACACATTCCTATGTGGGTGTAATTAAGGGGAATTAACGCCTCTTAATTAGATTTAACAGATCAAGCTGACTCAATTCAATTTGTTCAAGTTTAATTACAAATCGATCTTTTATGCCCCTTAAAACTGGCTGGTCTTAGACTCAGACTTGAATAAAGATCAGCAGAGATGAGATGGCCTTACTTCAGGAGTGCATATGTAGCATTTTCTGAAGGCACGTTCTGAGGTAAACTCCAACAGATAACGGCATAGATCTCAAGCCATGATTTAACATATGCTGCGCTGACAGTCTTCCAATGGGATCTGAAATAATCCTGCTGGTGGTCACTCAGGATGCTGTTGTAATGAAATTCTAGTACATAACCCAATAAGTGTTGGGTTATGTACTACAAAACACACGCAAATAAAACATCTTTCTTAAATGACGGCCATTCAAAAATATCTACACTAACGTTCAAAAGTTTGGGGTAGGTAAGAGTTTTTTTTTAATAGTATGTTTTTGAAAGAAGTCTCATATGCTCACCAAGGCTGCAATTATTTGATCAATTACAGTAAAAACATTAATACTGTAAAATATTATTACAATGTAAAATCACTTTTTTTTTCTATTTTAATGTTTTAAAAATATTATTTATTCCTGTAATGGCCAAGCTGGATTTTTGTCATCATTACTCCAGTCTTAAGTGCCTTAAGAAATCATTCTAATATGCTGATTTGCTGTTCAAGAAACATTTCTTATCAATGTTAAAAACAGTTGTGCTGTTTAATATTTCTTTAGAAACCATGATACATTTCTTTCTAGAATTCTTTGATGAGTAGAAAGTTCAGAAAAGAATACTATCTATTTAAATGTTTCTATTTTATTTAATTTTGTAACAATGCAAGTGTAACTTTTGATAAATTTAATGCATCCTTGCTGGAAAAAAATATTTCTTGCAAAAAAAAAAAAAAAAAAAAAAAAAAAAAAAAAAGAACCTGACCCCAAACTTTTAATTGCTAGTGTATATATCTCAAAGATGTCAGAATTCAAATCACGTTTCACTGATTAAATCAGGACTTATACTAAGCAAATGATGCACTGAAATGATTCCACACTCAGACTGCAGTGATAAAAAAAGAGGCAAAAAAAACTTTATTTTTTTTTTTTTTATATCTAGAGTAGGCTTTTTGTGAGAGATGGTAGGAGGGTAAAAACCAGTTGGAGGCCGAGTCAAGGAGACCAGTCCCTTCGGCTCCTGTTGTTATGCCAGGGCTCCCATGGGGTCCCAGGCCGGGAGGACGATGGGGTCCTGCTGCATGATGTCCAGCACTTCAGTAGGGAGGATACTCTTATCCACCACCACCTCGTACACATACTCAGAGAACCACTCGTCTGTCATGATCAGATATCCTGCAGGAAGAGGCAGAGATGAGGCACGGACAACAGACAGAGATAAATGGGTAAAATGAGAGATGAGCAAAAGAAAGATAGCGGGACGGAGGAGTGCAACACCATTTAATTTGCCACAGCAGAAGCTCTTATGAGAAACTTCAGCTTAGTAACAGAGCTCAGTCTGCTAATTAAAAGTGTAATTAAGCAATATATGGCACTATATAAAGTCCAGGCCTGAGAGAGGTCCGATTTAGCACCCGCCTCGTGAGACAGGATTTTTCGTCACACTCTGAAATCCGATTAGGCTTGCGAGTAAAACTTTAACAGTAAACAGTGTTTAAGGCTGCCAAATCTGATGTCAAATGAAATCCTGATCCCATTAGCTCCTCACATTCTCCATTGTTTGCATGGAGGGATCAGCCACACCTTGTCTAGATTGCCCGTCTCACCTCTCAAAATTGAAAAGGTTTGATTTTAAAAAAGCAAACACACATTTAAACAATATTTTTCATTCAGGGCGTGTCAGGATCCAATCGTGTCTGAGAGTGGCTCCCGATAAAGCCAGTTCCTCACTTAATCGCTTAAAGAAAGTACAAATACTTTACATCAGGAATGTTTTGCCCTGTTAAAAACAGGAAGTAGATGATGATTCAGAAAGATGATTATTTCACACAGCGTTCACTTCTAGGCCATGACTGGTTGAATAAGACGAATCAAACCGGGCCATGAACGCCTAGTGAAACAGAGCAGAACATACTGAGCACAAATGAAGCAGTAGAGCTTGGATTTCCATGTATCGGTACCTCAGCTCAATGCTTTGGTTATCAAAGTGTGATTTTTCAAAATACTCTGAGTGTGTGCAAATGGGGCATCGTTTTTGGATGAGAACAGACTTTTAATGAGGCTGAGAGGAGCCTCAGAGACAAACGGTTCTGAATCTGAAAAAACAAACAGATTTTTTGCTACAAAACATCATGTTTATTTGAGTAGCTCACAGTCTTTGATTGTGTTTGTAATAAAAATCACCCATTCCTGGGGGGCACAAAGCATCTGAGAGAATATTTATCTCTCTATTCATCACTCCATTTCTACAACTATAAAATCTACCAGCTTCAGGGCCTCCAGTGAGCTGTTGACCGCATTATAAATATTCTGTCAAAATCAGTTACACAATTACCCCTCTTCAACCTCTCGTTCGTGCCACAATATGCAAAAAATAGGACAGAATGAGGCAGAAATAATCAATCTTACAAGCCTGAAGCCTGTATTCCTCCAGAACGTTTACGTGCCCCCCCGAGTATATCACATTGCTGTCTAATCTTCAGGGGAAACAATTGTTATGACCAATTTGAGAGCCCTTAACCCCTTCGACCTCAACAACACATTTTTCTAATTCCCCTCCTCGTCTAGCTGTCAAATATTGTTGCTGGAAAACCACAAAAAGTCCTGATTTATGTGCAGCTGTGATGTTTTGAATTCATAAACAGCTGTGATTAGATGTGATCCGTCATTTATTAATATGCTGTGTGTTGTAAGGCTGATATTTTTACAACATTGGCAGAGGTTTCTACTAAAATTAGTGTGTTAAAGGTGAAGCGTCTAACTACTGCACTACTTGGAGTTGCTTACTGTGTTGAATATTAAAATTATATACTATATAATATAAAAAAAATTAAATTTCAGCATCACAACATTACAATGTAAATGTATGAAAAATACATTTCATTTTCATTTTGAGATTTGCGGTGTTATTTAATTATGCAAAACATACTAACGCCAAACCTTTTGAACATTAGTATTATGTGCAACAGAAATAGCAATGCTTGCCTTAGAAGCACCACAGAACCATAGCATTTACACATTTTGGAGGAAGTCAACCTATGAATGCCTTCGTATCTCATAAAACCAATAAAAGAAAAAGTATTTTAACATGGAAAAAAATGACACACTTCTCCTTTACGGCAAACTTTGAACTTTTTAAATGCGCAGATGAAGCAATCTGCAAAGAATCATTTTCTACGAAAAACGAGCAGGCCAAAATACCTTTATAATCTTCTGAGGAATTCAGGTCTATGGAAGCAGAAAGAAAATGGCAATGTGTGCGAGTGCACACACTCTTTCTTTCTCCAGGCAGCCAAAGCTAATTAAACAGGCCCTCTATGTAGCGTCTGTTTTAAATAAGACAGTGGGCATGAGGTCCAGCTGTGACCGGGTCTACAGATGTGCCCAGGCCGAATAACAAACACAGCATGCTCTAAACCTCTCAATCCAGAGAGACCCAACACAGACCCCATGCTAAATCAAATATCCGACTCCTGGTGTTCTCAGACAAGTTAAATTAAAGTCACTGAAGAGCGGACTAAGGAGCCCCAAGGGGTAATCCCGCGGCAAATTGAATTACTCAGCGTCAAAAGCTAAATATCTGTAAATTAGAAAGCATATATAAGCGGCAGACAGATGGTAACCCCTCACCTTTATTCCCACGGTCGTCTCCCCACGAGTTCTCCACACGCCACTTCTCGTAGCATCCCTCCTTTCCATCCTGTGGATGAGAGACAGAAGTGATGAAACAGAGAGTGAAAGTCCATCCCTTACACATGACAATCATAGTGTAGTGGACAGAGATGTGGACTCATAACTGAAATGTGATGTGAACTATTAACACTGTGACTTTGGGCAAACCCCAGATGTTAGGTGTTGTTTAGGATAAAAGTACCAGTTAAATGACCAAATTAATGGAACAAAGACTTTAGACTTTAATAGCATACACTATTACTGTTCAAATGTTTGGGGTTGGTAAGATTTTAAGTTTTTGAAAGGATCCTCTTTTGCTTATTAAGCTGCATTTATTTGATCAAAAAGTCAGTGTTGGGGGTAACGCATTACAAGTAACACAAATTACGTAATCAGATTACTTTTTCCAAGTAACTAGTAAAAGTAACATTACTTTTTAATTTACAAGAAAAATATTTGAGTTACTTTTCCAAATAAGTAATGCCAGTTACTTTGTTTTCCCATTTATTGACTGACAGCTCTCCTGTCCCTATGTTGAGAGAAATCAGTGTGTGTGCAGAGGCGTTGTGTGTGCTGTGTAAACGTGATGCTGCAGATCTAGACTAAATGTGAACATGCATTTACTCATCTCACTTGCAGATTCAGTATTCCTCAAAATGAATAAAAACAGTGAAATCCCAGTGAAATTTGCTGCTCAATAATTCAATTCAACCATACTAATAAACAAAAAACACATTACTTTCTGTAAAAAGTAACTAAGTAACGTCATTAGTTACTTTTTTTAGGGAGTAATACAATATTGTAATGCATTGTAATGCACTTTTTTAGTGAGTAACAATATTGTAATGCATTACTTTTAAAGGTAACTTTCCTCAACAATACAGTAAAAATAGTAAAATATTACAATTTAAAATAACTTTTCTATTTTAATATATTTATATATATTTAAAATGTAATGTATTCCTGTGATGGCAAAGCTGAATTTTCAGCAGCCATTACTCCAGTCTTCAGTGTCAATCATTCTATTATTATTATTAATTCTATTATTCTTATTAATAACAGGTATACTGCTTAATATTTTTGTGGAAACCATGATACATTTTTCTGGATTCTTTGATGAACAAAGTTCAAAAGAAAAGTGCATATTTGAAATAGAACTTTATAACATTTAGAACATTATAAACGGATTTATTGTCACTTTTGATCAATTTAATGCCTCCTTGCTGAACAGAAGTATTAATTTGGTATATCAAGCATTATTTTTCTGTATTTCATGTTGTGTAATCTCTAGCTGCTCATTAAGCCTAAGATATCTTTTACTGATTAATAAAACAAAGAAGCCCTTTGCTTTACAGCACATGTACGCTGGTGCTGCCCACCGGGTGCCAGAGAAGAGAATAATGAACTTTGGACATGCATATGGTGACTTATGAGGGCAAAATAGACAGTAATCTCAAAAACTGCTTGTAATTAAACAGGCCGGATGTCTGCAGAGGGAGGAAAAAACTCGAGGTCACACTGACAGAAGTGCCGCTAATTAGCATTCAGGCTCGTGACCTGTGCGATATAGTGGTCTTTAAATAACTAGCTCAACTTGTACTATCCAACCCAAGCATGTTTGACAATTTTTTTTTTTTTTGAGCGTGCTGTTCTGTAAATACCTTGTCAGTAACAGCAGTCAGGATCATGGCATGGGTCATCATTGAATCTCCAAAGATCAACCTTTCCGCCTTAGACAAGTTTTTCACTGAGACGCCGAACACCAAGTCGTGGTTGAACCTAAAAATAATACAGAGAATCCTTAGTGAACACATTCAGAAAACTGTTACCTTTTAACTGACAGAAGAGGCAATACTCACACATTCATGTCATTGATGCCCAGTTTGCTGTGGAAATGTTTGCCTACGTCACAGCCGAACCACACCGCCTGATGCCAGAAAGATAATTAATACAGACATACTGATATCCACTTTCAGCTGCTCGGTTATCACCACCACTACTTTTGTCTATCAGCTTAAGTGTCCTATGTTTTTCTCTTTTTGTTCTAGTTAAATTGTCAGGACGCAACATTTACAACAAGACTTTAAAATTCCAGACAGAATGCTATTTACTGAAATTGCAAAAAACTATTTACACACAGGCATGTAAACATCAGAGAGTGACACAAATATGCGAATAGTTTATAATTGTATCATTTAATGGTGCAAACTTGGTGTAAACAGGATCATTAAGTTTAATGCTGATAAAATATGTATCTGGGAACAGGGATGAGAGACAAAATGATCAAGCTGTCCACCAACAGCCTATTCAGTTAGTGAAGTTCTAGATTTTTTCTTATTTTTGTAGCTCAAATATTTGTCAGTGGGAGTGCTTTAAATATGAATTTAGAGATGTAAATTATGAAAAAAAACGGCTTCTCTCAATTCGTTTCCACGACAGCCATCAAAATGCTGCATTTGTTGTAACAGATTCACCTCCTTCAACAATCACAATCAAACCTCACAGGTCTTTTTTGTCATGTGGGAATAATTGTGAAAAAAGGTTCACTCTTATACTAAAAGTTGCAATTATTTGCATAATACTGTGAAATATTATTACTAGTTTAAAATAACTTTAACTAGTTCAAATTGTAATTTATTCCTATGATGGCAAAACTGAATTTTCAGCAGCCACTGCTCCAGTCTTCAGTGTCACATGACCCTTCAGAAATTTGTATAATTCTTTTGATCAATTTAAAGCATCCTTGCTAAATCAAAGTATTCAGAAAAATTCAGTATCCCTAAACTTTTGCAAGGATGATCACATTACCTTAAACCAGCTGAATTATAATGGCAACCCTTCGAACCCAATTGATTTTACCTCTCCATTCTTGATGGAATCTGCAGCAGCTTTCTTGAGCAGATCGATGGACTGGTTGTTGTAAAGTGTTTTGCGGCCGCCCACCATGTTTCCCAGAAACTCCACACTGTAGAGCTTTCCATAAGGGTTTTGGGGCCGAGGGTCATTAACGAGGCAGATCTGAATAGAGATTACAAAAACTATGAGTGAAGACTCAACAGACTGAAACTGATATAACCTGTGCTTCTCTTACTTTGTCCTGAAGATTATAGAGGGGCTTGACGTGCTTTGTGTAAAACTCCAGAGGAGTTAAAGGGCCCATGCGGTGGAAGGTCTTGTCCTTGTCCCGGTATTCCCAACAGATGGTGTCTGGAGGACTGCCCAGACAAACACTGGCCACTCGAAACACCTGAAGACATTAAATGAAAGAAAAAAGACACATGAAATCATATTGCCATGAAACTTTTGAACAGTAGTGTGCAAAACTCTCAAGATTTATGGCTTCTAATAAGCATTCAAAATTCAAAAATAGCTGATTGAAGTTTGAACTCTGAAGATGGATGACATATGACATATAGACCTGGGAAAACAAAACAAACCACATTAGAGAAAACTCTGGTTTTGACAGGATGTAGCTGAGATGAGCACTAAGAACACAAACACTGTGTGTGAGGCGTCCAATGTTTGACTCTGGTACTCCTTATTCTGAACTCAAACTGTTTTTAGTTCTCAGAACTTAGCCTTTGTTACTCCAATCCCAGGCATTTCCTGCCCTCTCCTGACCACGGCCTGAGCTTTACATATTGGAACGCAGATTTCTCATAGCCAAGATTAACTTGACCTTGATAATATGCACTTCTTGGTCAATCGCAAACGCAGGAAGGCAAGAAACTGGACAGATAAGATGTGCTTGTCTTTTTTCTTTTGGCATACGCAAGTAGGCGAATCAACAAAGACGTGCCACACAAACTGAATTTTAAAAAGAATTCTGTTTGACTTTATTCACACAATATGAGATTTCATTTGTCTTGACTTCACAGGAAAGCCAATAGAAAATAAAAAACACATGAATTATTTATGGATCCTTAAGCTTTTTTTTTTTTTAAGGAATAGTTCACTGACTAATGAAAACTTATTTACTCACCCTAATGTTGTTTCACAAAAGGAGAGATTTTGCAAAATGTCAAAGCTGCTTTATTCCAACAAAAGTGGATGGTGATTTATACTGTCAAGCTCCAAAAAGGACAAAAAAAAAAAAACACACCATAAAAGTGCAATGAAAATATTAAATTCAAAACATGCAAGACATTTCCTCATGAGATGTGAAAAAAACAATGATGCTTGTGCAATGCTATGTGCAAAGCTTGTAGGAGATTTTAATAAAGATAAATTGGGAGAATAATAACCTATATTTTTGAGATAAGGAAATATTTTAATTTATTCCAAAAGGTCACTTTTGACATTTCTCTAATTTTTTGACAAAAGTCAAAAAGCAAAAAATCTCTACACACTAAATAAAAACAAAAGCATAAAAATGCCACTAAAATAACAAAAAAAAAAAAAAAATTAAAACAACAAAAACACTATATACACAAACTATATAATATGTATAAACAAATTTTGGTCTGTTCATCACACGAAAAACACTTTAAAGTTAAAAAAAATAAATAAAATAAAATAATGAAAATAAAAATGCCAAATTGAAATAAAAATGGACAATGCCCTCAAAGAACACAGAACTCACAAAAAAAATATTTTTTTTTTGGACTTTTAATCACTCAAAGCTATCATACGGCTTTGGAAGACTCATAATGACTACTTTTAATGGTGCTTTTTCATCCTATTGGGAGTTAATAAATAAATGACAATATAAATCATCCACTTTCTTTTGCAAAATATCATTTGTGTTCCACAGAAAGCTTTAGAAGAACACGAGGGGAAATAAATGACAGATTTGTCGATTTATTGTACTCTTTAGATGAGAGGTTTCAGAAGAGGTTTTCTCCAAGTAAGTAACCTTCTCTCTCACCCTATTCCAGCCCTATCCGAGAAAGAAAACCATTTACCATTAAAGTTTGTTTTCTCTATCCAGTCTTCCCAGAGGGAGAGTAAATACCGGCGGCGCCCGGCCCTCTTTCCTCCCTGTTGACCCGGCATTGGACCCAGATGCTCCAACCGCACAAACAGCCTCTGCGTCGCACGCTCTCACATCCTCTCTCCTCCTTGGCAGGTTAGATAAACTCACAGTACCATCCAAACAACACGGGCGCCCGTTTTCCCTTTTGTTTTGGCCTGTTGAAAAGTGCCGCTTGCGCAAAACAATGGCTGAGGCTCACTGACGTCAGTACGGAGCGAGTCAATATTGAAACACCTGTCTGAGGCTGGGTGGCCACAGGGCAGCAGGAAGAGCCGAGAGGCACAACCAGGGATGAGCGGCTGGCTCACAGGCCAGGAAGATGAGCATGCCACAGCACAATGTAAATCTTTTGCTTAAGAAAAACACAATGTCTCCTCCAAAAGCACTAAATCTCATCTCCTCTGGCTGTTCCGTCATGCCTTGACTTTGAATAATGCAGGATCTGTGAGTCGAACCAACTTAACAATAGCAAGGTGTATGGATGCAATGTTCAAATTCCTCTAAAATCAAACTTGTATGTATGGAATAAGCAATAGGCATTTGATCTGAAAGGTGCATGAAAACCTCATATATCCTAAGTAGACTGCCAAGAGCATTTGGGACATGTTACAGGAAAACGTTTTAGTTTATTCTAAAGGGTCAGAGCTGTGGCCTTGTGGTAGTCTGCACGCTAAGACACACTGAGCCATGGTGCTCATATGGGCATTAGGAGATCAAACGTGGCTTATGACAATTCTGTCACTCGCCCTAAAAATAGCAGAAGTAAAAAAGCAAAACAAAATAACAAATAAAACAGATAAACTAAAAATGGTAACACTTTACAATAAGATGTCATTTGTTAACATTAGTTAATGTTTTAACTAACATGAACAAACAATGAACAATACATTTATTACACTATTAATTTTTGTTAATGTTAGTTAATAAAAATACAGTTCATTGTTCATGTTAGTTCACAGTGCATTAATGTTAACAAACACATCTTGTGATTTTCCTGAAATAAACATTAAGATTAATAAATGCTGTAGAAGTATTGTTCATTCTTAGTTCATGTTAACTAATGTAATTAACTAATGTTAAAGGGCACCTATTATGCCCCTTTTTACACAATGTAATATTGGTCTTGGGTGTCCCCAGAATGTGTCTGTGAAGTTTCAGACCAAAATACCCAACAGATCATTTATTTTAACAGTTAGAAAATGAAACTTTTGGGGTGTGTCTAAAAAAAAATAGCTGATTTGGAGTGTATCGCTTTAAATGCAAATGAGCTGCATATTTCCGGCCGTCTACAGAAGGCGGCGTGGCGTATACGTCTCTCTGCATTGCATATCTACAGCAATAAACAGCTGGTAGAAGCAACATAACTGAGAGGGAGAGAACCGGTGTTCAGCCGTACACAATGAAAAACCAAATGCACTGAAGAGCGATGTTACAGAGCTCGCGCCACGCTGACCTGACCTCAATGGACCGAGCTGTGCGACCACACTACCGAACGAATCTCGCGCTACGAAAGGTGCAAACTAATCTCACAAACACGGCGCTGATCAGTTAAAAATATTTAATGTACACACACAAATACAGTTAAAACGCTAAGCACTATAACGATATGACACTCACAAAGGAGTCTGGAGTGATACACGTATTTAGGTAGATTTTGAGGCCCATTACCTTGAAAAATGAAAGTAAACAGCATCCTCAGCAGCTCAAAATGAAGACTCTTATGTTCAGTCTTACATCCAAACACAGAGCACTGGGACTGCTTGCGAGACATTGTTGACGTTACAGCTGCTCGAGCGCAGAGAAAATGAAGGACAGCGTAGTAGTAGAACCACTGAGGGTGGAAACTAGCAATACAGGGCTGTCAATCAACCCCCGTGGCCCGGCCCTCCGAAATATGACGTCACACTGCGGTGAGAATCAAAACGGCAGGCCTAGTAGTGAGACTGATTTGGTTTAAAGGGGATTAAAAAATGAGGAGTGGGTGGATTTTTATCATTGTAGGGTGGTTGTGTTCACATACTTCCAACACACATTTGTGTCCAAACACCATGTAAAAGGGGATTTTGCATAATAGGTGCTCTTTTTTAACTAATGAACCTTATTGTAAAGTGTTACCCTAAAAACTAAATTAATGAAGCAAAAAAAATAAATGAAATAAAATAAAAAAAACTTGAAAATCTAAACATAAAAATTAAATAAAAAAACAAAAACTAATAAAAAACAAATAAAAACCCTGACACGACTAAATAAAATTACAAAGAATAAAAAAGACAAAAACTACAACAAAAATCAAACTAAATAAAATAAACCATGATAAAAAGGAAAACAAAATTAAAAAAACAAAAAGCAGATAAAACTAAAAAACAGATCTAAATAAAAACAAATTCACAAATAGACAAAAGCAATAAACTAAAAAAACCTAAATAAAAAACAAATTAATACAAATAAAAAAATAATATAAAAATAAAAATAATAAATTAATTAATTTTTAAAAATGGAAAAATACTCCCCCACCCCAAAAATAATAATAACTTTTAAAAAATTTGACAAACTGAAGAAAACAACAACAAAAATAATTTGATTAAAAAAACTAATGAAACAAAACAAAAAAAAGTTTATGGAGTGGAACTGGCATGAAAAAAGTTCAGGTCACTCATGGTCAGACCTATTCAATGCCACATGCATCACGTCTCGTTCTAGTGGGTTGAGACACTGGCTTATCTGGGATCACAAGCACCTGCACCTGGGTGTGGGCACAAGGTGCTCCAGGTATGAATATGGCAAATAGGTGTTTGTTGACAAGTAAAGCAACACTCTGGCTGGGTGTCTCACGTCAAAGTAATCCATGTGCAAGCAATCAGCCATGCAAATGGCTGGGTGTATGAAGATGCAACATGGCAAGATTCCAGCTGCCTGTGGGTAGGTACATGTAACTGTTTAAGATCTTCAGTGTAAACATTGCTTTTCTATACGGCTGCCAGACTCTGGTACAGAGACCACAAATCTGATCCTATCATTTTTGTTTGTTTGTTTGCATCTGCTTCTCAAGCACAGCTTTGTGAGGAAGTAACTAGAATGAAGTTCAACAAAGAATGGCGTGTCAATAATTGGCCTTTTTGCTTTTGTTACTTGGCAGAAATGACACAACGCAAGCCAAAATATAATTTAGAGCATGATCGGATGACCCATTAGAGGCTGTGAACCGCTGACAAATACATTTGATTGATTAACTTTAACTTTTTGTGTAAACATGAAACACATTTGGTCCTTTCAGACAAACAAATTTCAACAAGAGAATTTCAGTATGTCTTTGCAAAGAATTATCCACAACCACAACACAGTGACGAAACAGACCTCAACCAAAAAAATAACAAAACTGCACATTCCTTTATCATACATACACACTGTCTTCTAGCATGTGCAAACAAACACGAAGATATGACAGATGAACACAATATTTATAAAACACAATCATGATGAATTGACTGTGATTAAAGCAGTTATATCAGCAAATTTCCTCTGATCTTTTGAAACAAGTTTAATGCACTAGAAAAACAAAGATTTTCTGAGCTCTGAAGAGTACAATATCCAGCAAGGACGCAATAAATTCATCAAATGTGACAGTAAAGACATTTATAATCTTACAAAAAAAAAAAAAAAGAATTTTGAATAAATACTGAACTTATGTTCATAAAAAAATCCTGAAAAAATGTATCTTGGTTTTCACAAAAATATTAAGCAGCAAAACTAATTAATGTTTCTCAAGCACCAAATCAGCATATTAGAATGATTTCTGAAGGACCACGTGACACTAAAGACTGAAGTAATTACTTTGCAATCACAGGAATAAATTACATTTTAAAATATATTAAAATAGAAAACAGTTATTTTAAATAATTTTTCATAATATTGCTGCTTTTATTGTATTTCTGATCAAATAAATGCAGCCTTGATGAGCAAAAAAGACATCTTTCAAAGACATTTTATCAAACCCAAAATGGTAATAGTTAGATATATAAATAGGTAAATATATATGACAATGGTAACTTAAACAATGGTATAGGGTATTAACAATGGTAACTTAAAATGCTTCTTTAAAAAAAGATATATAGACAGATTTCCAGCCTGACAATGGTAACCTATATGTAGCAGAGGCCAGCGGGTAAGCGCTGTGCAAGTTAAACCTCACTCCCCGATCTCAAGTGGTGCTCTAGAGGCCGTAGCCATTAGCCTCCTTGTTAGAGCGCCCGCCTCCCACACTGGAGACTGCGGTTCGAATCCCGCTTGGAGCGGGGCGAGTAGGACCGCAACATTGGTGCTGTGACCCGGATGGGAGTGAGGTTTAGGGGGGGTGAGTGTAGCAGAGGCCAGCGGGTAAGTGATGTGTAGGTTAAACCTCACTCCCAGATCTCAAGTGGTGCTCTAGCGACTTGTTAGAGCGCCCGCCTCCCACGCCGGAGACTGTGGTTTGAATCCCGCTCGGAGCGGGGTGAGTGTATATATATATATATATATATATATATATATATATATATATATATATATATATAGAGTAACCTATAAGTACCATTGTCAGGCTGGAAATCTGTGATTGCACTAAGCTATGTACTGAAAGGTAAGATAAACTGAAATTATATGCATGACAGGGAAATGTTCTACAAACAAAAAGACTTTCTGAAGACTTTGTAAAGTGATCGCTTCACATGAAAACGTGGTTTGTTTGAGCCTTTTTAAGGCATGTCCTGCAGCACAGAGGTCTGTCAGATAGCCCTGAGATTGTAGTGACACTGTCCAGTCCACACATCAGTAACCACAGTTAAACAAGGCCACCTTTGATCTACCAGTGTGATTATGAATGGAAACAACAGATAAAAGGAAAGAAGATACAAACTGATTTTGAACCTCATACAAGTTCTGACTTGACTTGTTTTGTCTGCGCTGGACTAGCATTCAGTCTCAATTACGTAAATAATATGACTTTCCAGCATTTGATCTCATCCACCGTAACTCGCCATTTTGATATGAATAAAAGCAACGTCTCACCACATTCCTATTAAATAAACAAACCCACTTTCCAACAACTCCTCTGCCAGTGAAGTACTACAGAAAACAAACCTCCACCAGGTGGACAAACAAACATCCGGTCGAAAACAGGAAAATGCACAAGCGGGTGAGAGGAGAATGTGTATCACAACCAGATAAACAGGGAAGCAAATCATATGTTTATCCTGGGAGAGAAGCGCAGAGAACGAGCTTAGAGATATTAACTTAGACGAGTGCGCTGTGCGTCGTCCCTCCGCAGATGGTGGAGGTATAGTAATAATGCCAGTGAGATTGCCTTTGCCACTCAACGACAGGCACCGGGCGATAACAATCATGTTTGTGGAACATTCTGTCATCATGTCCTGCAGGCGCTTGCTCTTTCTCTCCGTCTAGCTCACTCGCTCTCTTTCCTCCGCTCATACGCATAAAAATGCGTGCAAACATACAAAAGATACATTAAAATACACATACGCAGGTATTCACAAAACCAGGGAACGCTTTGTACGTGCTTATTTTGGTTCACAGGTGGTTGACAATGTTATTGCTCAGCTCAAATGGGGTTTAATTATTGATGTCTATGTTTTGTCAGATCGAGCACTTATGATATTTACAATATGTCAGTACTTACGTCACTTACAGTCTGACATACAGACGGGTCCTGAGACTATTTAAAATTTAACAGGGTATTGTTTATTCTTTAGAATATATAATAATAATAGTATAATAAATTTGCGTACCTACAATCAAATTGCCAATTTTTTGGAATATTTCAAATTCCTTAAACAGATTTTTGGACCCCACTGAATGTGTATTTTAAGGAGCACTTTTACTTTTATTTTGTATATTTCATTATATACACATCACATGTAAAATGTTACAATAGTTATATGCTGACCTTTGATCTTTTCCTTTATATGGACTGAATTATGAAACTGATCATACTGCCTGTCTGTTTGTTGATTCTGGAAATGTGTCTAAAAAAAGCTTTTGTGTTTCCTAAAGCTGATATGTTGGGGATGTTTTCAGAGCTGGCAACTGCCGATAAGGAGCAAACAGTTGCAAATCCCATAATTATAAAAAATAAGCCTGACAGTCCCTTATCCACAATTTTACAGTTCTCTCTGCTCATGTGAAATATGAAAGAGTTTGCAGCCAAGCCTGTGAAAGATAACCTTGCAATATTGTCTGGCAACCTCTAGTGGTGGTTCATAATCAGTCAAAGAGCGCCCTCAACAGGGCTATGAGAATGGGACTATTCTGTTACAATTCAAAAAATGTAGTTCAAAAGTAGCCAATTTTGTATTCATGTCATTCTAAATTGTTTTCTTTTTATGTAGGAAAAAAAAAGAAACCAATTTCTAATACTAAATAATTATTATTTAAAATCAAATCAATATGTTGCCAAGATCTTTAATTATGTAATTGATGTGCATATGCGTATACAGGTTTGGAATGACACGATATTTATTACATTTTTTTTTTTAGGATGAACTATCCCATTGTCATAAAACAGAGGGCAGGTTAGCTCCAAAAAACATACTCACCTCCTCAATCATGGTGTCTATAGTGTCAGACAGCTCGGTTTTAGTGGCTTCACTGGCCACCATGTTCCTCAGCCTTAGACAATACTCCCTCAACTGCAACACAAAAAAAACAAATGCAAATTACAAGTCACAAAAATAATTACATTGAAAAATGAATAATGCTAAATAATGTGTCTAATTATATAACGTCTCAGATATGCTACAACACATCTTATAAACCACTGTATCTAGCTTTCTCACAATATTTTAGTAATATAACCCCAAAGTAAACAGTGGCTCAAAAAAAATGTAAAGCCGAAATCAATTAAAATATAAACGTTAGATGAAAAATTAGAAATGTTGCCTGAAACAAGTTTAAGTACCAAAATGACTAAAACTTGGTATAAAATAAATAAAAGCAAAATAGACATTAAAAGAAAAAAAATAAAATAAAAAAAATAATTGGAAAAAGCACAAAATAACTAATAATAACTTAAATTAAAATAAAAGCTTTTATTTTTATATTTTCAGTTAATTCAAAATATTAATAAATAAGTAAAACAACAAAACAAAACAAAAAAACTAAAATAACACTGGTTGCTTTGTTGAATCTTTTCTTTTATCATCTAATATTTGTTTTAGCTCTTCATTAAATGTCATGCGGGCCGAAACTGTCATCTTCCTCATTTATCTAAAAAGACAAGGGAAGTGACCTTAGTGACTTTATCCTCTGCTCATCCGATGACTCAAAGAGGGTTTCTGTGATGGAGCCACTAGCTCATACACAGCCACTAAATCCTCGTTCGGTAAATGTCAACATGAAAGTTTGAGGTGATACACAGCGCTGCAGATTGAGAGTTGCTTTCAAGGGTTGAGCGTAACTCACCTTGTGATTGAGGATATCGTTCATTCTACGGGAGGCCTCGGAGCTGTGAGACTCGGGGAAGCACTTCTTAGGGATGACGCCGTATTTTTCTGAAATACACATAGGGTTTTAAATGCAACTTGAATGCAAATAACTACAATGTTGGCTTTCATTTCAATTCATACATTTAAACCATTTTTGGTCTGAAGTGAAAAGATGCCAATTCACTTTTTAATTGACAAACAAATGCGTCCCCTGAACAAATGTGTTTAGTTCAATGCAACAGAGCTAAACTGACCAATAAGGTTAACCAGCATATCCCACTGCCCGCCATCGTTGGTAGGATTTGATAGCAGGAACTGAACCAATCTGCCATCTACTGACTCCTTCCGCTGGGCTGTCTCCACACAGGCATGCAGAAAGTAATAGCATCTCTCCACCTGAGGCATAAACAGAAATACAGATGATTAGGGGGTGTGTACCAAGGTGAAGGGGCAGAGACTGGACACAGTGAGCCACAAACATCCAGGGAACACAATACATCTCACACAAAAAGAGGATTTACTGCACTTTTACCATTAACACAATGAGAGCAAAAGCAAAAACAACACGACAGAATTACAACCTCAGAGCCTGGTGCAAAGAAGTACAGTTGATTCTTAGATTAAACCGTAAAAAGTATGTCGTTTTTGAAAACGCAGACCAGGAGGAGTGGTAATCCTGACTCACCTTGTCCCAGAAAAAAAGATATGACTGACTGAATTCAAATTCTTCAATGTTAAACTTCTTCATAAATGGAAGACGCATGACATTGAGGCATGAGAAGATCCAACATCTCCCTGATGGAAAAGCACAGACAGTGAGGTCAAGTCAAACCTGACAAGAAAATACTTAAACTGTATTTTTTTTTTACTTTACAAAGGTTCCTGTTTTAAGCATTTGCACCTTTTTCAGATTATGATGATAATTAACATTTATGCAATAATTCATCTAGCAAGTTTTTTTTTTATATTTATAAATATATATAAAAAAAAGATCCACTACCATTCAAAAGTTGAAGTTAAAACATGTTCACCAAGTCCCTATACTCAAAGGCTGCCTTTATTTGATCAAAAATACTGTAAAAAGAGTAATATTGTGAAATACTATTACAATGTACAATTATTGTTTTGTATTTTAATATTTTAAAAAGTGGATTTTTTTCTTTTGCTGTTGGAGCAACTGGGAATGCATAAATAATACTTAATACTGTATTTGCTATGCAAATATTATTCGCATGTACTTCTATAAATGTTTATCCTGCTACAGTACACATGAAATATTTAGTGGTGCACCAAGTTAATTTTGTTGTTTTGCTGATTCTTTAGAAAACATTCAGCAGTAGTCTAGGACTTTGTTGTACAAAAACACAAGTTTTCAATTACTTTTTTTAACTTGAAGCTCTTTCGGGACCATTAATATGACTGACACTTTCATCTCCTGTGGGCCTAGATTATTTTACAGAATATCTGTCAATTGCACTATTCACCTGCAAAACTTTACTTTTCAATTTTCTTCACAGTGTAGGTACCTGAGTTTTTCTGGTTGGTGACAGGTTTGCCCTCTGTGGGAATGGTGTGCTGGAAGACATGTACTGTGTCCTGGACCGTCTGCCGGTGTAGACACACCTCTAACGGATCAATGCAAGTCGAGACATTCTGGGCGAGCAGATATCGTGGCTCCGAGCGGAAGCGCTTGACAAAAGCTGATGCTTTCTCCTGACTCAGGCCTGGACAACAAACAAGGGCACAAACACAAACAAGAGCTCTCAATTTACAGACAAGGATGGACAGTGACAGAGTGTGATACTGTGCCTTTAAACTTTCACTGATACATTACATAATCATGAATGTGGAGAAATACTGACAAGTATGACTATCTTTTTGTGATGTGACACACAAAAGTTTGACAGAATGACACTGTCAGATTCTGCCTGAAATGATTGACAGCCAGCCTCTGACTTCAGTTTGACTCCATTCATTGTTTCTGTAGTTTGCCGGTGTTTAGCTTCTCTTTCCCATAACAAACGTTTCCATTTCCAATAATTACATGTAAGCACTCGATTTAACGCATTCAAAGCGTCACTCCAGTGATTTAACTCGAGCATACGCGATCAAGATTTAAAAGTCGACCTCACACCTCTGCTTAGTCACTTTCAGCTGTAGTAGTAAACACTCGGGCTAGTTAGCCACACAATGCTACTCCATTCACATCAACATTTGTGAAGCTCTGAGCCCTCAGCCCGCGCCTCCGAGCTGCGAGAGACAATATTTACACATACGCACCAGTGTCCATGTTTGCAGGTGAGGAGAGGAGGTGTTGGAGTCTGATTTGTAAGTCTTTATTTCATTCGCCGACAGCCAGTCAGTCTGTGCGGAATTCCGGAAACAGGAAATCCAGTGAAATCGCGTGTCTTTCTGTCGAGGTTGCCATATCTGGGGAAAATCCTCCAATGTGGAGCTTCAGTGGGGGGGTATGTGGTAGTGGTATTTTGATGAATACCACGGTATTTCTGTGGTTACCGTTCACGAATACGGTACGAAGCATGACCTGAAGCGCTTAAAAGATTAAGTACAATTGTTACGTCCTCCCCTTTCAATCTAGTGGTAGATCGAGAACGACGAACAATAAACAATGGAGAGACTTTGAGGATCTCCAGCTCCCCAAGCCCAGAAAAATCACAATCAGCCACAGGGTTTATTAAACAGCTGAAGTGCCTTTTATTTTAGTTCAAGAGTTCAAAAAGGAATAACAAAAACACACACAACACCCAACAACAACAACAACAAACAACATGTACGAAGAAAATATTACCTTGGGAGGAGGGCCCGAACTAAAAAACCCCCAAGAATACCTCTACGTTACCCAAGTAGAAAATAACTATTAACTTACCTATACTTAAATAAACAAAACAACATAACTTCCCTCACTCCCTAACTAACCATTAAACAGGAGAAAACGAATGGGTATCCTCCACCCTACGTTACCCAAAAAGAACTCTTAACAAACAATTAAAGAAACCATCAATTCAGTAAAACATTAAAGTAACTCATCAAAAAGTACAATGAGCGCTTATGGGCTTGGAGAACGGAACAACCTCAAACGCCGCGATGTCTCTCTCCTTCCTCACACCTTCTCTGCCGTTCTTATACTGGAAACCAGTAAACACGCACCAATCAGGGCGTGGACAGCGCACACAGGTGGATGAGCGCAGATGATCATCATTAACCTATTAGGCACAAACAAACTAGAAAAGAGAGGAAGTGGGAGGGGAAGAAAGAGAACAACAATACAAACACCAATACGTCATTAGACGTAACAACAATGTATTGTCCTTTTTAATAATTTTAAGTGAGATTTTTTTTCTTCAAATAACAATCAGGCATTATCATGGTTAAACATGCCCTTATTAAATCCAAGCAACTATACAGTGAAAGAGAAACGTCAAAAATAAAAATAATTATTTACAAATAAGAAAATTTACCTATAAACAAAATGTCTCCTTCATGTAAGCTGTAACCTTATAAGATCTTGACTGTTATTTAATATGATTGCTTTTTTTAAAAAAAAAATCTTACATAGGTTTTGCTATTTTTCAGCCTCCGTTTGCAGTTTTCTATCAATAAATGTCTAATTTAAATAGAAAACAACTCTAGAATGGATAACAGGATAGGAAATTTAGTCCATATTAATTTGGTCACTCAGTAGAGATTAGCTAGTTTGGGACCAAATTTCAGTTAGCAGTAAAACTTAAAGGGCAAAATTTTAAGAAAAAATGAAATAGTTTAATTATTTTCTCTTACAATAACATGGGTAATAGAATTAAATGGTTGAACTTAAATGTCTAGTGGTTTATTGGTTGTTCCTCATTTCTGTTTCCTGATCGTTCCCTAGATATGTTTTGCACATTTATTCATTTGAGATACTTTATCCAAAGCGGTTTACAAATGTTTCATGGTATATGCTTTTTTCAGTGTGTTCCCTGCATGGGAGTCAAACCTATGACACTAATGTATCAAGCATCATTGTTAATTAGTCGTGTTAATGTGTTTGTCCTTGTGTATTTCCTTGTGTTAGGCCTTGTTCTTCTTTGACTTCTTCCACAACTGAGGTGAGACCCTTGAGCAAGGCACCAAAACCCCAAACTGCTCCCCGGGCGCCGCAGCATTGCTCCGTGTGTGTGGATGGATGGATGGATGGGTGAGCACAAATTCCGAGTATGGCTCGCCACACGTCCTTTCCTTTCCTGAAATCAAAATGTCGCCTTCATATTGAAGTGAAAATTAAACTTAAATAAAAAAAAAACTGTGGCATTACATTTAGATCTGCTCATGCTGCGTCAGATTTCTTTTTACATTTTTTTTTACAGCGTTCCGCATTAATTTATAACCAATCATACACGATTCTGTTGAGTTTATGAATGGCCAATCAGAAGCATTCAGATTAGTCATCGCTGAAATGACATGTATGTGCGTAGTGAACAGATTACACTAACATTAGGCTACTTTTAGCCTTACCCTGGAGTTGGTTCACCCTCCTCCTATGGATGTTTCCCCACTGTTCCACGAAGACATTTGTTCTTGAACACATCTGGGGAGACGCATAGGTGGTTTACCACTGCGAGGATGATCATCTGTCCTTCCCGTCTACCTGTAAAACTGTTAAGCGTCTTGTATTACAGACATTGCAGTTAAAATGTGACCTTAATTACCTACCACCTGTAAACCGTAAGTGTCTTAAGGACGGTTCCTCTGGTGCATGTGTATAACTGTTTAAATTTCATTGAAAAAGTATAAAAATGATTGTTTAAACCCTTTTCAATAAATCTGATCTGTATCTGGATTTTAGATAAAATAGCCTACAGTATCCTGAAAAAGGGACTTTTTTGTTATTGCTGAATATGCATGTAATATTTCCACACTTCAATCGAAATTAACTAGCTTTATTATCATAAAAAGGGAATGAAGAAATAAAAATGTTGTGAGATTGCTGCCCTCTGGTGGCTGTAAGCCACGTGAACGATACAAATGAAATGTGACCAAGGTTTTGCCACAAGAGGACAGTAACCTTGCATAACCCCCACAGCTGCATTGCCTTGAGTTAATACAACGTTTATTAATAGTTTTATTATTAATTCCAAGAACACTTTTTTATAGTGCACATGCTGCTACTGATTACTGATATGTACCAATAACTGTAGCCTATATTTGAACAGTGTTGTTGTGTTGTAGTTCATAAGGACTGAATAACAATATTTACATAAAAATAAATTGTTAGACGTGTATTTAAAGCTATTGTGTTTGTCATCTCTGCAGCTTTTTTGTAATTTTACATTCTGACAGGTAACACCAGACAAAGAAGCAGCTCTTCTCAGTTTCTTTGACTGCTTCCATATTTCACCCACAAGATGGAGACTCTTGTTTATGTCTTTTGTTTCTTATAGTGTATTGTGGCCTTGCTGTTCTGATGTTTTAATGCTAGGAACTGGGGAAAGATCCATCTTGCATATAGAAATACTGTGTATGCATTATAACTCAAATACAAACGATTTGTAAAGACATGTTATGGAATAAAAATGAATTTAAATAGCATTTAATTTTAATATCCAACAAGGATGAGACATGGTTTGAAATTCACGCAGTCTGGCAAACAAATAATTCCATATTTATTATTCTAGCTGAGGCAGATATTAACAATGGTTAGGGCGTAACTCAGTATCCTCATTGGGTTTATTAGTAGTTGTTTATTTGTAAAAACAACTTGATAATGATTCCAAAAAAGGCAGTCTGTGCCAGATGAATTATCAAATACCCTTGTCTCCTTTTAAACCTGCATAGTGCCATGTTGTTGCTCATAAATAAATGTGGAATTCAATGCCAGATGTTGCCCAGTCCGGCCAATTCTTAAGGTTTTTCTGTGTTACTTGCAGAAACAATAGTACGGGTGCTCTTATGAAGAAGGGGGCAGGTGGGGTCCTATCTTCAAACAATGTGTGTAGAGTGGGGGAGGGTGTTATGCATTGAAAGTCATTCTCGACGAGATATCACCCTTTCACCAGTGTGACAGAGGGGGGAAAACTGCACGGGTTTATGTGAAAGCTCATAAACCCATATTGCAGGAATGGAGAGCTTTAGCCACGGCCATCTGTCCGAAATTAACATTTGCGTGCAATGCGTTGCTGGCAAACAGAACCTGATTTTTGTTTTGCTACAAGCTATCATGGTATGTAAATATGGACTAATGAAGTCCATTATTTTTTGTCAGATTGGGTGCATATATATGGTGCATTTATTCTACACGGAAAATAAATACAAAAATGTTATAAGAAAAAAATTAATATTAAAAAAAAATAAATATTAAAAATATGTTATATATGTAAACTATATATATAATGTTATATATTACATAATAAATTCTGCAAATACTTTTGTTTTTGCAAGAATGAGTGTAGAATAAACTAAATATTTGCCTTTTATTTAGTTTATTAAGGATACGCTGAGGTTATCTTTTTATCCACAGCATCTACTTGGATCTGTTGAATGTAACACAGATAAACACCAGATAAAAAAATATATATATCATATGTGAACGTGCTAAATAATTCTAGTCTGACTATTTCCCCAATCCCACACTATCAGGCCTGTATTTGATTGCGGATCCATGGAAGCGTACTCCATTTTTAAGCAATAGCATCATGTGTCATAATTTTCACATTACTGAAGCTTTTGTGGTCTAAATAAAATAATCACCCATTTTATTTCATGAGTAATGAGCTTTTCTAGGATACGATGGGTAGAATAAACAAAGCAACTGACTTTGATTGTTTCACATTGATTGCATTTCATGGATGGCTGGACTCAAAAGAAAACCAGTGTTTTATAGTCATTTATTTTGCTCAGTTTTCCCCCAGTAAATAGGAGCCAAATGTCTCAGTATCGGTTTGCCACATACCTCCACTCAAACTGAGCATAGGCCTATGTATTTCGGATAACACTGGCGCACTGCTGAGTTTTTCCACAGAAATGTGAAATTGCGTGAGGTGGCTCTTTGTGTGCATGCAGTAGACGGCGCAGCATCACCTTGATGCGAATCTGGAATAAGAGAAGTGCTTGCCTCTGGCCCTGTGTTGACACAGGAGGAGTGTGAGTGTATGTGACAAGAGGATACAGAGAGTCTTACTGGGCACTTAGGACAGTATACTGTAAAAAATGTTTTCACTATAGAACAACATCTTTGCGTCCATCCATTTAATATGCATTTATATTCATTTATGTTCAATTTAAAAGTATTTTAAAAAGTGAGTTTTTATTTGTAATTTAAATACAGTTTTAAGTTCAAATACTGCATTAATCATCAACATTATCATCATCATCATCATCATCGTAAATTAAATAGTTAAATAGTTAAATGTAATACTACTAATAAAAGTAAAATTACTTAAATATTGTTTATGTAATTGCTTGTAATTCATTTATTTATTTATTATTAAAATACAATTACAAAATACTTAATAATAATAGTCATTATTGTCATTTTTATTAATATTATTGCATTAATGATAATAATGAATTAAATAGATAAATGTAATACTACTACTAACAATAATAATAATAAAAATAAAATTATATCAATTAAATAGTATTGTTTAATTTTGTATGTAATTCTAATGTATTATTATTATTATTATTATTTATTAAATGGTATAAATTACTACTACTAATCATAATACTAATAAATAAAATGACAAATTACATAATAATAATATTAATAATAATAAAATTACACGAATGTTATTATTGTTTAATTTGTCATTGTTATTAATAAAATTGCATTAATAATAATAGTAAATTAAATAGTTAATGTACTACTATTACTACTACTAAAATTATATAAATTAAATATTATTATTGTTTAATTTTTATGTAATTGTATTATTATTATTATTATTATTAAATAATAATAAAATGGAATTAAATAAATGTACTACTACTACTATTACTACTACAAATAATAATAAATAAAATGAGAAAAATTAACAACAATAAAAGTACAAATCACACAACAACAATAATAACAGTCATTATAACAATATTATAATTATCATTGCCTAATAATAATAATAATAATAATAATGTACTGTGGTAGAATTCTCGTGGATTAGACAGAGACGAGCTGCGCATTTAGAACCACGACTTTTATTTTTTCCCTATTTTACAATGATGCTCTCGCATTTTCATCACCGCCACCTCCTCCTGTATTGTCATGTGACAAGCAGGATTTATACATCGCTTTGCCGGAGAAAATCAAATCTCGACCAATCACAGCTCGAGGTGGGCGTGTCTGTTTCTCCACATTTGACAGCCGCGGTCTCGGCTCCACATGACGTCACCCGCTGCTCTGCGCTCCAGCAGAAACGCGCAAAGATGCTCTGAAAGCAAGACTGCAGCATCTCCGAATCAGAGCCTACAAAAACAACGCATCTCCTTCAAGCGCTCGTCCAGCGCTTCAACGCTATCCATCTCTATCTGCAGGGTTTGCCCACCTGCATGCGGGATCCGCTGATTTTATTTTTCGCCTCTTGTACATTTCCCGTTGCTATTTATTATCCGCGCGCATCTTCCCAGCTTTTAGCGGTGAATCTTTTGAGTTCTGCTGACCACTGAGGTCATATATTGTTTTCAGCTGGAGAGCGCCATCGCAGAGCCACGAGTGAGGACGTTTCCCCACATCACTTGTTATTAATATCAGTACAGCCTGAGCATAATCAAGCCACTGGATATCGATGCGTCTTTCATTCTGTATCTAGGCTGCAACGGAGGATCGACGCACCCCAAACATTCATATCATCGTGGTTTCACATTTAGAAACAACCATATCTGCGTATCGCGTGTAGGGAAAACGAGAGCGAGCCTAAAGCTTCTTTATAAAAAATGATGGCCGGTGGGGCAGTGCAGCAAAACGGGATTTTCTCCAATCCGCATCATCACAATCAACAGCCGCACATGGAGTCTGATCCCCCCGATTCCCGCAAAAGACCCCTGGAGACCCCGACGGAGGCCAGCAGCACCAAACGCACAAACACGGGAGGTAAGACCCAAACGTTATCTAGATAGGCAACTCACTTGCCAATGAATTAGCGACTTTTCCCAAAGACAAGTGCTTTGATGTAAATCCATGAAAGTGTAATCATTCGTGGCAGGTTCATTTTCGCTTTCCTCGGAGCATCTCGCCATCTAACGTGGTCATGCTTCGCCAGACATGTGCATCTGGGATTATATTCATATTTACAGTTCGCGTCCATTTTAAGTGGCCCAGAATTGGTGCTTGCGTCTAGTCTTACGCACCCACGATAGTCGTTTACCAAACACATCCTCAGCATTCTTAAATTCACGGCTTATGTATGGAATAAAGCGGTTGTATATTCCTAAATATAGGCTAATATCATGAGCACGCACCAAAACATTAGAAAACATGGCTCGTGTTTTTACGCATCCTTGCTATCACCGCAGATGACCTTGCGTTGTGATCTTGTGCTTTGAATCTATCATCTTTTATTTTGAAATTTGGCCCTGAAAAATACAGTCATGAATGATAAACGATTAGAATGTTTTTTATGAGATGTATAATGACAGTGGTAAGAATTATTATACCACTTGCACTTTAATATTTAATATGATAGCCTGCTCAAAAATGAGTAAAACCTGAAATGTTTTGTATGCGTGCTTCACCTGCATCACTGATATTATTCGATATTTCAGTGCTCTGAAGTGCACTAGAGCCTTCAGTATTTTCCTGTAGTCTATTGTTTATACTGGACCCATGCTTGCTTGTTTATTATGCATTCCAGCAGATGCCATAAGAGGTCTGGTGTGCACTACACTTGTCTGCTAAACTGTTATTCTTGTCATCGTTAAAAACAAAATATGCATGTATTTCTTAACCTTTAAGTGTTTTAGCCGATTGGTAGATTTTAGTCTGGTAGCAGGTTAACTCTGTAAACCATTGTTTTCTGATCTGTGATGGTTAAATCCCCACCTTTAGTGTCATTATGCAGGAAACCATCTTATTTGAGTCTTTTTGAACTTCATCACGTTAAAGAAGAAGAAACATCTTCATATTAGAAATATTAGCCTAGACAATATATCTGCGGTCAGAATTAAAATAGAAGTGGAAGAACAATTTATTTCAACTGCTAAAAGGGTTTTCAGTAAAGTGTTTGTAGTTACAGTTAAAGGGTTAATCATGGCGCATAAATGAAGTGATTGGCCGATGTTTACATGTGAAAGAATCGATGCAGAAAGCGTTATGAATTGTCAGTCAGAAGAAGCATGCTGGACTCGTGGGAGGCATAACCTGCAGATCCATTTGCTCAAATGAAAAGCCTCTGATGCTTAAGAGATCTGGGCTTCACTGGAATTTATTTGCCAAGAGGAATTATTCGATGGGGTTTCCACAGTTATGGAAGAGAATCTGGAAATTTTAATATTGTCATTTCCAGGCCTGAAAATGTCAAAGAAATTCATAAAATCTTGGAAAGATGGACTTTTCTATTGGTAATACACAATTTTCTGTTGTTATGTTTAGCTATTAAATTATATAATTGCTCTCTGTGCATGCAATCTCCATAAAATGATTGAAACCCTTAGCCAGTTAAGTAGTGTAAAACTTCACTGGTCAAAAGCTGTAGGAGTCTTGATTCTGTTTAAATACTCAATTATTGATTCCAATTTATTTAAAATAGTGTATCACATATATTACAGTAGTGTAGAAGGATGTATTAATATTACAACACAGGCATTTTAGTATTGTAAAATGACACTATTGCTCTATTTAAGCGTCTATATTTATATTAAATCATCCATATGGCTCTCTTGAAAATTATAAAATAGAAATGTTTTTTAAAAAATTTAAAATTATTATTAATTTAGTGTTTTGTATCTCAGAGTTGATAAGACAGATAAATATGTGGAAGGGAATGTTCTAGTTTTTTCCCATTTATATTAAAGGAGTTTAAAAATATGGCATGTATTAACATGGTTGAATCTGTTTAGGGTCAACATGTACCCGTAGTTTCCTCTTTGTGGTTTATATTTAACCACAAGACGTTACACAGGCAGATCATCGGCCAAGTTAGTGAGAATCTAAACCATTTATGTAGTTTTTTGGACGGCTTTTGAGCTGAAACTAAGGATGCAGTCCTACGACAATATAATGTCTAACTTGTTTTCTCATAACATTTACTGTCTTTGATTTTATGTTTACATACTTGTAGGATTAGTATCATATTTTGTGTGACTTGCATATTGTTTTAACTCTTTATTTATTGGATTAAATCATGATGCAGATGACAAATGATTGCATTTTAAGGGCTGCCTGAAAAACAAAGTTATAGGCATTAAGATGAAAGTCAATTGGCTTAAAACCAAGAATCATTTTCCTGCCAACTGATCGTTAAGGCTTCGACTTCAAGTTCACCAAAGAGCCTCTCTCCACGTTCCGGAGCTGTCTCATAAGATGTAATGTTTTAATTTTGTAAATGGATGGACTGGCACAGTACAGTGCTTCCATTTACAAAAGGTTGTTTTAGGGGATACAGATGTCCTAGCTGGACTGCGTGAGGGGATTGTGACCCTCAAAGGCTAGAAGAAAGCGTGGAAGAGTGTGTGTGTGTGTGTGTATGATCCTGTGTTGTTTTTACTATATAAAGACATTTTCAGTTGCTGAATTTGTGACTAGCCTTTTTTTTTTAGATTCTCTTGCTTGTGCATTTCTGCCCGCAGGATGAGGAAAATAGATGCGGGATCTGTCTTAGAAAGGGTTGTTACATAAACATGATTTGCCAGCTGTGTTTGAAGATTCACCTCCACCCCCTCAGACATTTATACGGGGGACCAATAACCGATTCGTCGCTGTCGCCCACCTCGTTCACTCACATCCTACAATGCAATACTCCCACCGCTTTTCAAATTAATAAGCGCACAGGTTTTTGCTACGGCTGTTTTTGATAGGCTCAGCAGAAATACATTTAGGGTGCGCTGCGTTCTGCTCCCCCATCGTTTGTTTGTTTCGCCTCTAATCACGGTTCTGGGTCAGGGCGATCGTTACTTCTTCCTCCCCGAGTCCCTCTCTCTCATTTCCCATCAAGTCATTGATTATCCAAGCAACCCTCTGTCTATTGATCACCGTACGATCACGAAGGGGGCGCTGCTTCATTTTTTTCTTTAATGCACTGCGTCAAAGAAAAAAAAAATCTCATGCAGGATGGTGAGGATTTGGGAGGGCGTTGTAAAAGGCGGTAAGCCTCTGTATTGGATGATTTGTTCTAATTTCAGCCTGTCTGTACAAGGAATGATGACGGGACCTGAGATGAATATGGATGAGATGAATGAAAGGAGCAATGATTAAGCTTCTCCTCGAGCCTTCGTGTTGTTAGAGCAAAGCATGCTGCTTTCTCTCACGTGCGGCAGAAGCTTGTAGTATGTTTTATTCCGGGTGCAATGTTTATATCGGAAGCCATTTTGGTCAGGCAGTTGCTCGGACAGCCGCGCAGGGAAAGTGGTCCTTTCATCACTCCACTAAAATTAGATGCATGTTTGTTGTACTTAAGCACAAATGCTGTGCAACCCAATTATGAATCTGAAATCTAATGTGGTGTAAATCTACAATGCATACAAGAAAGAAGAAAAAAGAAAGTGTTCGTAGCTTTATTGCTTTGTGCCTGTTTTTTAAGGCCCCCGACAAAAGCCCACAGGAACCTTCAATCCTCAAGCTGATGTTGCTTATTCTGAACCAACCACGGCTCTCTTGAGAGCCTCTAGCAACCAATGATTTGTGTTTACACCCACTGGTTTATTATGAGTAATACCCATTTGGGCTTTTTTATTAATTATTCTGACTTCTCAGTGAGTGTGACGCTTGTAATCATATAGATGTACACACAAGACAAGGCTTATTAAGATATTAGTAGGCTGAAGGGAAGAATAACAGCGTACCAACTTGTTCTTGTTTTGTTCCCGGTGTAGCACAATGGGAGGGACTCATTTCCCTCAAAGGCACTGTTACGGATATGCGTGTAGTGTAATCCACTGATTTTTCTCAGCCAGGGCTTTGTGTTGACAAGTGACAGGAAATAAGTTTGATCCAACTCAAACTTGGGCTGTAGATGCTCCATGTTTTAGAAGAGAAGAAACTGAGAATCCCTTTTGAAACGAAACTCATTTTGGTTTATACTGTAGGCTTATTAGGAATATTCTGGGTTCAGTAGTTCATTACAAATTAAGCTTAGTCAACAGCATTTGTGGCATAATGTAGATTACCTACAAAATAAATAAATAAATAAAAATCGACTTGTCCCTCCCACACTTATAATGGAATTGAATAGGGCTAATATTCAGAGGATTTAGAAATATGAGGCTTCAAATTTTATAAAAGCTCTTTAATTGTTCTGTGAATTCTTGTGTATTATTTGAGCTATTCTTGTCATTTTTACCAGCATTTTACGGCTTGTAAAACTGGATATAACTACACAGAAAAGGTTAGTTATACCAAAATCATGTTAATATGTATACTGGTTACGTCTTGTGACTGAAACAGTTTTGCGAAATTTGCTATCTTTAAAGAAAATGGAGCAGAAGTACAAATGAATTAATGTTTGTTGTAATCAACATTATGCCACAAGTACTGTCGATTGAGTTTAGCTTGTAGTGAACTTGGAATAATGTTTTAATTCAGAACAGTTCACTGAATGTATTATTCAATGAACATTGTCATCAGGCCATGTTTGATTTAAAATAATCGTGAAAATTATTGGAAACCTAGAAGTCATTGCTATGTTCATTATTACCTCATCCTGTATCTTTATCCATGATGTCAACATTCACAGGTATGTTCATGATTAGAGCAGGAGGTTTAAAGGTAGACTCTGTCATTGTTCTGTACTTCACCTTGTTTTGTTTTTCTATCTGACATTTCCACAAAGATTAATTTTCTCATTCACATTCTTTTAGAGAGATGCAACCAAGCGGCCATCCATGATCCACCATTTTCATCAGATTTTGTCGGATTTCACGGTAATTTGTTTAATTTTCCAAAAATTACATACATATTTTGTTGTCTGCAACCAGAGTCTACCTTTATCTCTTTGGTGTTTCTTTCTTTTCTTTTTCACTGCATAACCACCATAATGCTTTGTTATATTCTGCTGCTCATAATTAACAAAGTAAAATGTGTAACCTTTACAACAGCCTAATATTGTTTTATGCTTAACATAATATCATGTGTTACATTAATTAGAGCAGATAATGTCAATTATAGCCAGTCTGGACACGGCCTCTTGATCCAATTCATGACGGACTTTTGTTAGATGCTTTTGAAGAGAGAATACTTATGTATGCATGATACACATTATTTATGAACCCTGCGCCATATTAATCAAGGTTAAATTTAGACTCATCCAAATCAAAAGGAGGACAGTCTTAGCTC
>JAFVLL020043372.1:368538-414955 GCA_021397915.2 Tor tambroides
AAGATTAATTTTCTCATTCACATTCTTTTAGAGAGATGCAACCAAGCGGCCATCCATGATCCACCATTTTCATCAGATTTTGTCGGATTTCACGGTAATTTGTTTAATTTTCTGCAAAAAATGACATACAGATTTTGATGTCTGCAAACCAGAGTCTACCTTTAACTATGTGATGTTTCTTTCTTTTCTTTTTCACTGCATAACCACCATAATGCTTTGTTATATTCTGCTGCTCATAATTAACAAAGTAAAATGTGTAACCTTTACAACAGCCTAATATTGTTTTATGCTTAACATAATATCATGTGTTACATTAATTAGAGTAGATAATGTCAATTATAGCCAGTCTGGACGCAGCCTCTTGATCCAGTTCATGACAGACTTTTGTTAGATGCTTTTGAAGAGAGAATACTTATGTATGCATGATACACATTATTTATGAACCCTGCGCCATATTAATCAAGGTTAAATTTAGACTCATCCAAATCAAAAGGAGGACAGTCTTAGCTCTGTGAGAAATCTGGGTCATTGCAGAAAAGCATGTATCTGTAGTGTTCTGTAGACACAGTTTGAACCGCCTGTTTATGATGTGCGAAAACAATGGCAATTTTTAGTATGCGAGTGAAAATTCAGTACTTGTCATTTAGAGGTGTCTGCGAACCCAGTTCTGAGTGCATTTATTTGTGTCACAGTAACCTCCATTATTCCCTTGTTGTTTATGCAATTCACAATCTGGTGGCATCCAGTACAACTATTCTAGCTAAACATGAGAATATACTTGTTTAGTTAGAGATCCGCTTCATTACATATCCAGATCAATTGGCCTGTGATTCTAATGAGATTACCTCAAGAAGACTTCAACATTGTTAAAATCATCCCATTGCGTACTGTTAAAGGGATAGCTCACTCAAAAAATGAAAATACTGTCATCGTTGACTTACTCTCAAGTTGTTCCAAACCTGTATGAATTTCTTTCTTCTGTTAAACCTAAAAGAAGATATTTTAGAATAAATTTTGAATGTTTTTTAGAATGTTCAGAATATTGTTGATCCTCATTGAAAAATACTATGGAAGTCAAATGGGTACCAGAAACTGATTGGTTACCCAAATTCTTCAAATGATCTTCTTTTATGTTCAACAGAAGAAAGAAATTCATACAGTTTGAGGGTGAGTAAATGGTGACAGAATTTTCATTTTTGGGTGAACTTTTCCTTTAAAGAGGTAATTCACCTATAAATGAAACTCATTCTCATGTCATTCCAAACCAGTATGACTTAATTCAGTGAAATACAAAATGTTTTAAAGAATATTCAGAACATTCTATTTAACATAATAAAAGTGAATGGGAACTGTGAGTTTCCAAAAAGACAAAAAGCACAATGAAAGTATCTTTAAAGTGGTCCATATGACTTCTGCTTTATATTTGGAGTCTTCTGAAATCATACAGTAGTTTTGTAGATATAAATGAAGTCATTATGCATTGAAAACGTTGACGTGTGTTTTACATTTGCATATTTAAATTATGGCTGAATCATGAAGAATCAATCTGTTAAGTCAGATCTTTTCCATGAATCAGCTGATCCACGTCACAAAACCAATGTGAATGATTCATTCATGAATCCGACTTGAATTCAGTTCTCGAGTTCAACTGAATTCTCTGTTTTGCACTCAAAATTACTAGCCCACCAAAGGCGACAATTGTCAGTGAATTATGAGTTCAATTTCAGTCAATTCACCACACAGTCCCGCACACAAGTCATTTGGACTACTTTCATGGTGCATCAGAAAACTCCATTTCCCATTCATTGTAAATACACAGAAAAGACAATAATAGTTTATTATTCAAATTTACTCCTTTGTGCTCCTCAAAAGAAAAAAAAAGGCCAGTTTTTAAATGCTATAAGGTGAGTGAATAATGAATTTTTATTTTGGTTGAACCTTAAAACCAACCTACTATATTAATACTAACCCTCTCTATGAACAATCTGATCTGTCACGTCCATCTTGTTAACAGTACGCTAACACTTCTCTTAATTTGGTTCACACATAACTACAGTCATGTGTCATTACTTTGTCACTGATGCAGTTAAGTCGGGCCTTCGACCAAAGCATTGTCGTTGTTGCCATTGTTAGCCCGTTTGTTTTTCCAGTTGCGCTCTGACATTAATACTCTGTCCAGTAGTCTCTTTCATTTTTACCCAATCATCAGTATTAGGCTGCAAGTGCATGTAGCTTAGCCTAGCCATCAGCCTAGCTTGACAAGATAAACTGCTTCTCCAGAATAACAATCTAATCTAAAGCGGCCGTCTTCTGGGAGCCGACACAGATTAATTGTGGTGGAATATTAAGCGCGTACCCAAGCGGCCCAGGCAGAAGGATACAATGTCATGTTAAAGTCACGGTGAAGGGACCATGTACTGTGCTTCTGCTGACCTGGATATGCAGCAGCCAGGTAGAGCCCAACAATAGATGAGGCACTTTACTGCCCCACCGCTGCTCCACTTTCAGGAAAACCTTTGCTGACCTTTTTCAAGAGGGAAGTGAAATCAGGATGTCTTGTGCTATATTATATGCACCTTACTATTCACTTGCTAGAAATGGCTACTTACGTACATTACGGTGTCTAGCTTGGCAGTTACATTGAAAGGGAGTCTCATAATACGTCTTTTCAAATTCACCTTCTCTTGTACTTACTTTGATTGACGTGTTTGACAAAATGTACCCTCATCCCGGATCTTTCCTACTTGCATAACTTGCAATTTTCTTGTCCCGCTAACCTACGCTAGAGTTTTTGTTCTGCTCTTGACTGTTATCGGCCCTCCTTAACTTAAGCGTTAATACTTGTGGTTCAGCGTTAATTACAACTCGTTAAGTCCACTGATCTAATTATAGTGGTCTTGTAGTTCTTTGCTGGTCTAGTATTTCAGCTTGACTTTTATTTATAGCTGCCTTCTCTGATTGCCTCTTAGACAATGTGTGCGTTTTCTCATAAGTCAGGCATTTAAGGCGTCTAGCATTGTGCAGCCATATTTTATATCCGCTACCATTTAAAAATTTTACATTTAATAATAATAATAATAATAGGCCATAAAATCTGTGATGTAGCACAAATTGAAGCATGTGATTATTTAGGGGCTAAATTTAGGGGTTAATTTATCTTATATTTTAGCTTGCTTGAATTAGCCACCCTTTGCTAGATTACACTCTGGGCATTCAACCAGCTTGGTTACCTGGGATGCTTTTTAAACTGTATATATTATTAAAGAAGTTCCCATGTATCCTGAACACTTGTTGGATGCTTTTCCTTCACTCTCCCTGCTCAAATTCATCCATTAAAAAAATGTATTTAAAATGTTAGTTATTTTAGTAATTTATGTATGTCTACAAAAGTAGTTTTATGCATTTAAAGCATAAGCATAAATGCATGAAATAAATGAAAATGTCAGATTACAGAAAATGTATATAATATTTATAATAATAATAATAGTTGTATATTTTAGATTGCAGAAAATGTTTACGTAATTAATCTACATGTTAAATTACAGAAAATTTGTATTTAAATCTATTGCAAATTGATATTTACTAGTAATAGTAGTAGTAGTATAAATGTCAAATTAGAGAAATGTTTATTTAAATCTGTTGTGTACATATTTATTTATTGTATATTTATTATTTATTGTATATTTTATATATATTCATTTATTGTATGAGTCAAAAAAGTGTGAATCTATTGCAGAGTTCATCCCCCCCCCCCTCTTTTTCTGTTTCCAGAGGAAGGTGAATATTTCTTAAAGGTGCTGATTCCAAGCTACGCCGCAGGCTCCATTATTGGCAAGGGTGGTCAGACTATTGTCCAGCTACAGAAAGAGACAGGGGCCACCATCAAGCTGTCCAAATCCAAAGACTTCTACCCGGGTAAGTCTCCTAATTCCAGAAAGCTTTGAAGGGAACCCTCGTCAACCTCTCTTGTTTACTGCACCACCATCTAGTCATTAAACAGCACACATTTCAAAGCACCTGGATTATATTATAGCTTAATTAACCCATGTGATTAGTCTATGCTAATACATTACCAAAGGTACCTCGTTCCCAAAGTCACTGCGACTCGTGCTTAATGAGAATCATATGGGGCGCTGTCACCTTTGGGCTTGCGGCCACACCATATGGCCTTTATCAGAGCTCAGGTTGCAAAGAGTGCCAGATCAAGTGGGGACAAAGAGCCGAGAGACTCACAAAGGAGCAAGTACGGAGTTCAGAGCTTAAATAAATGCCGATGCAATGTCTGAATGGTTCCTTTCTAGTAATGTTTATATTTAGAGAGGAAAAAGAGGCATGTTTTGTGTCCGTGTGTGTTGGAATTCTTTCAGATGTTTTTAGGGATGGAGTGACACAGAGGAAACGAGAAGTGGCGGGGGGCTTCTGGGCTCTTACTTAAAAGGGCTTTGTGCGATTTGCTCATCCTCCCATCGTTGGCACGTCAAACAGGGCACCTCTGTCCCGTTCCCCTCGGGATGTGGAGCACAGAGCGATGGCCAGCCATGGCAGATGCCAAATGCAAGACACCTCCTACCCACCCCCCTTTCATTGGTTTTGGCAACCTTGTGTGCTCCAATGTCTAGAGCAGGGGGGTTGCGATGGCTACTGAATTAAGGGAGAGGAACGTAGGGGAATAGTTGCCGGTGCTGTGCTAGGTTGTTCGAGTGCTTAATGGGGGGTTCTTCCTCTCCAGTGAAGGGGGCATCTGTATGGAAATTAGTTTGAGCTTTTCCTTGGGTGCGAGTCAAAAGATCCACCTGCTGTGCTGCTCTCATGGTGGGGAAGGAGGGAACTTTTTAGCTGGTTAAGGGAGAAGTGTCCAGTATATCTAAATCGCTAAACCATTTAAAGAAGCACATCATGTCTGTGAAGATATCATTTGTGATAGAAGCTGAGCTGGCATTTAATTTTGGACAAAGCAGTGGTTGCCTGAGACATCCATTATTTCTGCAGAACGGATTTATTGGTTGTCTTCGCTCTAAATATAGCTCCTGCAGCATTTATTGGGAAACAGCCATATTTTACAATGACCTTGCATCTGTGAAGTACACTGTTCCATCTTAAAGACGCCGCAAGACTCTGTTAAGTTAAATGTAGCTTATATGTTGTCATTTTTATTAACTAGCATGCAAATTCATGCAATTTCAGAACATAAACTGGATGGTACAGTTAAGTGGCCACTACTTAAGGATAGTTTACCCAAAAATTAAAATTCTGTCATTATTTACTCACTCTCATGTCGTTTCAAACCTGTATGACTTACAAATAATACAATATAAATATGTTTGTGTTCCACCAAAGAAAGAAAACCATTCAAGTATGAAATGACATGTGCAGAATTAAATTCCTTTCAGTTAACTACCCCTTTAAATTATATTAAGTTAAATGTAGTTTATACATATGTTGTCTTTTTTATTAACTAGCATGCAAATTCAGGATGTTACAGTTAAGTATCAGCTTCTTAAAGGGACAGTTCACCCAAAAATTTAAATTTGGTCACTTATTCACCCTTTTCTCATTCTAAACCTGTATGACTTTCATATTTTCTGTGACACAAGAATATACTAAAAAACAAACAAACAAAAAAACATCAATGCGGTCCAACACTGTTTTAGAGCCCACGGACAAAAACAGTTTTTCAACATTCCTTAAAATATCTTCTTTTGTATTCCACAGAAGAAAGTCATACAGGTTAAAAAAACAACATAAGGGTGAACAAATTATGACAGATTTTGTGTGTATGTGTGTGTGTGTGTGTGATGTGAACCATCCCTTTAATTACTAAAAAAACAACTTCAATTCAAAGACTTATGTTCCACAGTCATTTGCATGAAGAAAAAACAGTGCCAAAAGTCACATTTTAATGCACAATGCTCACTTGATTTTTCTCACAGCATTTTCAGATACGAGTCCAGAGAGTTGCATCATCCTTTTTTCTTTATAATTGGCCAGCACTCTTCCTCTCAGGTTTCCTGAGTGTGTGTACATTCTGACTTTTCCCTGTCCAAGTCACTGATCCCCATTCAGCCTCTCTGTCCCTTTCAGCAGAATGTAGCACAGTATTATAGCTCACCCCTAATCCAGCACCATGATTGCAGTTTTTTAGTGTTTAATACCCAGAGAGCCATGCGGCCCTCCCCCCACACATTATCAACATTACTGATTTCTCTGCTGTGTAATCTGCTTAAGACCTAAGCTTTGTGGCCAAAAGATGAAAGCCTAATATTATATCTAGGGGCAGAAATTAGTTTTCTGCGTTGTTTACTTTCTTTCTTTCTTTCTTTCTTTCTTTCTTTCTTTCTTTCTTTCTTTCTTTCTTTCACTGTTTACCCTTGTGAAAAAAGTGTGCTTAATTGTTATAAATTGTTATAGTTGTAGTGTTATTTAATATTACGTTGAAAGTAAATATATTTTAAATGTACTAAATTGCAACTTTGTCATAACAAATGTTTTGTTACATATATATTTAAATACATGACATAAAAGTATATTTTAGTTTACCATAAATGCTTTTCAGTACATTTGTCAGTAAACTTAACCATATTTCAAAGACAATAGAAGTAATTATGAAATTACATATAAAGATGTACTTACTGTGAGTCCTACTTTAGTATGTCAAAGTTTTAAAAGCTAATTGCTTTTAATATAAAATTACATTATAATACATTTTCATATAAATGCAAATAACACTAAATTGAGTTTCTGAAAACATTACATTCAGTTCACACTTAAGTATATTCTTTTAAAGTATATTATTTCTGTTAAAGCATCTTCCTGCTTTACCCCTTTATCTTTTGTACCTCTTTCCTCTCGGGTGTTGTACTTCTGCTTCTGTAATGTGCGGCTTTCCGTCAGATGTAATAGAAAGCCTCAGAGGGACCTGCTATTAATAGAACACTGCAAATTTATTCCAGGGATCAATTTTTGCATCATGGAAGTGGTGCCTTGTCCTTTATTCCAGCCCTCCCCCTTGTCCAACCACCATCTCTAGTGCATCTCTATGAGGCCTCAGCACAAATACTATTGATCAGTCATGCCACTGCAAAGAGACGGGATAAAGGCTAAAATTCACCATGCGAACTGATGAGAATAGCAGGTGCATTCCCTTCAAATTTGAAAAGCCAATCTCTTTCCACCCAGGAAGTCCACTGACAAAATCATTTTGATAATTTACACCTTGTGTCGGCAGGGGATGTGGGTAACAAAATGTTAAAATGCAGTCTTTCCCTTACCCTGCTCAGAAAAGCTGAGGCTTGTCCGCATTAATTATCTACACTGAGGCAGACCTACATTAAAGGGATAGTTCATCCAAAAATGAAAACTGTGTCATTTACTGACCCTCATGTCATTCCAAGCCTATATGCTTTTCTTTATTCTGAGGAACACAAAAGAAGATATGAAAAGTTTGGTTCCAAAACGCTATAAATCCATTTTGATTAATTTAAGTAAAAATGTGTTTTCTTTACCAAGAAAGTGGCAAGATGAAAACCGCTAATTTTTGTTTCAAACTTTCACATAGCATATCAACTGATTCAGTTCCTCCAAAATCTGCGGGCGTCGATGCAGTCCGAGGCTAGTATTTCACACACAATAGTGCTTGTTGTAATGGACAATTCTCATCACATAATACATTAAGATTGTTTTCAGTCGTTTCACATGGAAACGGTGAAAAACAAGTGAGCTGATGTCAGTCATGAGAACTGAAGCCAGTTATGAGATAACGGTAAACCATTTTGTAGATCTGAGAGCCTTTAATCCAGCATTCCTGTAGATCTGAGCGGCATTCCCTGTCTGTCATCCCTCAGACTCTGCATCATTAGACCAGGCACCGAGTGGGCGAGAGCTTATGGGCACAGAGCTTAGGACCTCAATAACTGTCCCATGCTTGGGCGATGTGGGGAATAGTGGATTCGGGACAAGGAGGATGTTGGATTTGAGAGCTAAAAATATCCCTCCAAAGGTTTGACCCATCTGTAAGTTTTTCCTGTGGTCTATATAATTACCTCTGACACTGAGCTTACCGCCTGACACTCCTGTCATCGCCCATATTAGACTCTGAGTTGTGTATGTTTGAGTCTATCAAGGGATTTGAGATATTTGTGACGGTGCAGTTATGTCTGATCCCTCGGAAACACAGGGACAGAAAGATGCAGACATGGAAAGAAGTTGAGAGGGGAATGACACAGTGAAGGGGGAGGAGTGATTGAATATCCAGTTGTTTGAATGGTCAATGATGTGTCTAAACTATGTAGGACAAAGAGGAGTGGTGGGCCACTCTTAATGACAATAGAAGCTTTTGACATTGTTGACGACAAAGTGCGGGGGGAGGTGCTGGCGTGCAGGCTGGTCTCCCATCTGCCTGAGGAGGTGTGTGTGTGTGTGTGTGTGTGGTGATGACAAAATGGCAAAAGTGAGAGTGTTGTGCACCACGTAAAACTGGAATGACTGAGTTTAACACTACATACACATAGAAATTTTTAACGGCCGAATGTTTACATTTGTAGTTTACTAGATGAAAGTACTTATGTTGTAAAATGTAAAATTTTTATTTATTTTATTTCATTTTATAATAAAATGTTTACCTGAGATATAATTTTATGTATGCCTGTATATATATATATATATATATACACTTTGTTGTATATTATACTTATCTAACAAGTGTATATAGATAGATAGATAGTAAATACATTTATTTATTTATTTATTAGATAGTATTATAGTTTATAAATCAAGAACATATAAAAATGTAAAATTTGTTTTTTTCCTAGTAAATTTTAAGTAAATGTTGTTTAATTTTTAATTTATTATATTTTCCATGTTTTATATAGTTACAAATTTTACTACTTATAACGTTTTATATACTAAAATTATCTTATAGCTATATATAATGTTATATCTTATATTTATAAAATCTCATATATATATATATATATATATATATATATTTGTAACATGTAAACTATGTAAATATTGTTTACATGTTACAAATATGTCAATTATATATATATATATATATATATACATACACACACAATTTATATCATATTCAATTCAATTCAAGTTTATTTGTATAGCGCTTTTTACGATACAAATCGTCGCAAAGCAGCTTTACAGGAAAACATATCTTTACATATCATATATGCATATAGTTTATTTGTATTTATGTTTGTTTATTTATTTATTAGGTTATTATAATTTAATATATGTGACCCTGGAGCACAAAACCAGTCTTAAGTAGCACGGGTATATTTGTAGCAATAGCCAAAAATACACTGTATGGGTCAAAATTATCGATTTTTCTTTTATGTCAAAAATCATTGGGACATTAAGTAAAGATCATGTTTCATGAAGATATTTTATAAATTTCCTACCATAAATATATCAAAACTTAATTTTTGATTAGTAATATGCACTGCTAAGAACTTAATTTGGACAACTTTAAAGGTGATTTCTCAGTATTTTGATTTTTTTGCACCCTCAGATTCCAGATTTTCAAATTGTCCTATCCTAACAAACCAAAATCAATGGAAAGCTTATTTATTCAGCTTTCAGATGATGTATAAAATTCAATTTTAAAAAAATTGACACTTATGGCTGGTTTTGTGGTCCAGGGTCACATATAATTCATTTCAATATACAAATCTCAGCCTGTAGTTGCCCTCATTAAATTATGTATTTATCAGTATTTTATCAGCCATTGACCAGCCAGCTCTCAAGATATCAGTCACTAAAAACCCCCATGTCAGTTAACTACTAGTAATAATGCTGTTAAATGAATGGGTTATCAATCATAGTGAACACCAAATGTCTGTAACTCATAGTAGTTGTATCGAACGAGTCCTGTTTTTTATAAAACTGCATCCTGGGTGTCAGTGGGAGTCCTGACGTGTTACATAAGTGGGCCTGTCTCTGTGCTTTTGTCTGAGGCTGTCAGTGGAGTAGAGATGATGAATGTGTCAGTGGGAGACAGCCATCCTCATCTCTCGCTGCGTTCACTCTGTCATCTGATGCACATTTTATGATGAGCTCATCAGTAAAACCCACCCCCCACACTCTAAGCTCAGCAATTCAGGGCCTTGACAGATTTTCTTTATATGCATGGATATTTACGTACTTTTGGCGGGAGAAGCTTACGTGCAACTTTTGTCAAAAGTGAGTCACTTGGGATAAAATCACTTAATGAATATATGTAACGTAAATGTATATCGATTTGAATAAGCGTGTATGTGTGTGTGTGTGTGTGTGTGTGTGTGTATATATATATATATATATATATATATATATATATATATATATAGGCCATTTTCTAAACTATAGCGAATAATCTGTGATAATGTGAGAAATGTTGAAGGTGTCTGAATAATTTTTGGTTTGACTGTATATACACACACACACACACACACACACACACATACATATATATATATATCTATATATATATATAGATATAGATATATAAAACAGTGTTGTGTATATTTGGAATTTATATTCAATTTTGTACTTTAAATAGTGGATTTTCAGTGTTTTATTTTTAATATTTTTTGTACTTTATTTTGGTACACAGCGATCAGTTTTCTCCCTTTTTTATTGTAAACAAAAGCTTGATAAACCATAAATTATCTTAAAAAAAACCCCATCATTCGATTTTCCAGCCTTATCTATGTGCAGTGTGACTCATGTCTTATAGCTGTGCGTAAGGTGCACAGGATCTGTCCCATGAAGGTGGGATTTCTCCTGGGGTTTGGTGCAGAGCTGACATGGGCAACACCCCCCTCATCCCCCTTTGTCACAGACACACCCTCCTCCCTACGGTTTCTCACTCCCCCCTTTGAGACAAAGCATGCTTTGTTAGTCTCTACACTCGGTTGCCTCAGAGATGGGAATTAAAGTGACGGCTCCAGAGGCAAGAGGTTCCCCTCTACCATCATCATTATAGCCGTCTTTCTCTGTTTCCCAGCTACACCAGGCAGGTAGACAGGCGACAAAGATGTCTCTCGCTTCTGTGCCGATGTCTGCCTCAGGGCTCGGGGCGAGACAGATGCGTTGTCTGAGAAATAGAGAGAGAGAGTTAGCCGCAGTAAGGATGGATACTCTCACAGTCCAGTCACGTAGAGAGGCCACAGACTCCCACAGCCAATCGCATAGAGGCAGGGCCTCCATTTTGAAGTTCCCGCGGAGGGAAAAAAAGCAGTGGCCTGCTGCGCTCACTGGCCATTTAAAACGTAATGTAAACAACAACCGAAATGATACAATTATTTTAAAATCTACATTTTTATTAATATTATATTATTACTAAAATATAATAAATTAAATAAATATATATTATGTATACTTTTATTAATTATACATTATTTAAAAAAAAAATTATTAATCTGTTGTGAAAAGATATTTATTAAAATAAAAAACAATTTAGTAAATATTATATAAGATATATATTATAATTATTTGCTTAATTTACTTAATTTCTGGACTAAAATAATACAGATTATCTCAAAACTGGCAGTAAAATAATTATAATTGATAAAATTAAAAATGCATATAATTTTGAGTAACACATTATGATTAATATATAATTAATATTTTTTTTTTATTGGTAGTTATTACACAGAATAATTATTCAGAAGCAATCTTTAAATCAAAATCAATCACCATGTTATCCTTTAAAATTATTTTCATTTCTTTTGTAATTATTAATGTATTAGCATTGAGATTTGTTAAAATAAAAAACATTTTAGTAAATTTGATGTAAATCTATATTAAATAAAAAATAATAATTAAGAATAATAAATAAAAAAGTATTTTCTTAATTTACTTGAATACATTTTTTGTTAGATTTCTGATCTAAAATTATACAGCTTCAAAACTGGCAATAAAATAATTATTTAAATCATTTATGCATATATGCAAAATCAAATATCACCAAGTTAACCATACCTTTAAAATAATTTTAATATATATTTTTTGAATGATTAATTTGTTGTAGTTAAAATAAAATTAAATAAACAATTTTAATAAATGTTTTATAAAATATATACAAAATGTTATTACTGTATATTGCTTAAAGTAAAATTAACATGGTTCTTAATGGATTTCTGAATTAAAATAATATAGACAATTTCAAAATTGCCAATAAAGTGATTATTATATTTATAATTTATGCATATTTGCTAATATGTTGTAGCATTGAGATATTTGTTAAAATAAAATTAAATGAACAATTTTAATAAATGTTGTATAAAATATATTAAATATTGCTTAAAATTTACAATTAACAAGGTTCTTGATGGATTTCTGAACTGAAATAATACAGATACCCATCTCAACAACTGACAATAAAATAATTATAATTGATATAATTTAAAAACATATGTATAATTTTGAGTAACACAGTAGGATTAATATATAATTATTTTTTTTTATTCAGATCCATATTACACAGAATAATTATTCAGAAGCAATCTTTAATCAAACATCACCATGTTAATCAAGCCATTTGATTAATAATCATTTTTGCATTGAAGCACAATCAAAAGACACAAAGGCCTCCAGCACATTTCTATATCACAGATCCACCCTAATGACACCTGGCTTGCCGGTTTCTGTGGCATTCCCTCCCGTTGCATAATGAGGTTATAAGTGCAAAATCATTTAATGCCTGTGTCCTGCACTGCCAATTTAGCATTTGCACTGAGACATTTGGGGCTTAAATAAGAAAAGCCCCTTACATAAGACTAGGACAATGGAAAGCTGCATTGTATAGAGTAGGGGGGCACCTTTCCTCTAAAACGGAAGGTGGTGAAGGATGACAAAGAAGAGTATTGAGTGTTGGCAGTGGGTTTCTTTTTGGAGCGGATCCAGCCTCCTCACAGAGGGGACAAAGCTCCCCCTCTGTGCCTCAACAGAGCCTCTAAAGGCACAGAGTTCCGCAGCTGCCTTCTGCTCCGCCCATTTGCCTCCCAAAATCTCTAATCCCCACTGAATGACCCCCGAACTCGCTTTCCGTCTCTCATACGCTCACTACCACCTTGGGCCCACCAGACCAGTGATTCATTTCTCCTTCGTCCCCCGTCAGCTGTCGAAACCTTCCCTTCAACACACCGGCTGTATGCTCGTATTAATTGCAACAGATCGGCCACGGCTAATTATCATTGACCCCTTTAGCCTCGTAGGAGTAGCGTGTGTCTGTGCATCGACTATGGGTTGGAGAGCATACATTTGGGAATTTGCGTGGACAGATATCCAAATGTAAGACTGCTATTTGATATATATGCGGAGATAGAGTCTTGTACAGTCTTTTTGATCACCTTTGTAACTGGAGCATAGGTTGGTTGAGCTGTTTGTGGGTCAGCTTTGGAGCTGGAGGGAACAGTTGTTCCTCAAGTGGACCTCCTGAGATGGTCATGTGACCATGGCCTTCTAGAATTATGTAGCATGAGGACTGGGAGGGGTGACTTGGTATCTTTTGTTGTTTCTGAAGATACAGCTGTACCTATATTTTTTGCTATCAACAAACAAAACATGTTATAAAATATATTTATTATCTGTTACCAAAATAGAAGTTTTTGTTTACATAATATATGTGTGTGTACTGTGTATATTTATTATGTATATATAAATACACACACATACAGAATATATTTTGAAAATATGTAAAATATTTACATGTATATATTTATATTCATATAATTTGTATCATATATAAATATATTTAATATATAACCATAACATTTTTCTGAAATATATACATGCATGTGTAGTACACACATACTATGTAAACAAAATTTTTTATTTTGGATGCGATTAATCACTATTAATTGTTTGACAGGATTAATTATATTTACTGTATAATTGTTTTATATTATAAAATGTATGTGTGTGTGTGTGTGTGTGTGTAAATAAAACAATATACAATAAATATTATAGTGTTATTTTAGTATTGAAATACTATTGTAGTGTTTTTAATATTTTGAATAAGATTTTAGTTGTATATTTTCTGCTTTCACTTTCAGTAATTTTGTAATTAAGTAATTTTGTTGTGTTTTTGTCATTTTTTAGGTTTTGTTGTTTTTAAATAGTCTATATTAATTTTTATTTCAATTTTAGTCTTAGTTATTTTACTACAAGTTAAACTAAATGAAAATGAAAATATATATATGTGTATGTATGTTTAATATAAAAGTATTTTAAAATATTGTGAATGTATACATTAAGATTATTATTATTATATATATATTACTAAAATTAAATGTTTTTATATTTTATTTCATTTCAGTCAACGTATATTTCATGTAACAAATTTGTAATGGTTTTCATGTAACAAATTTTTAATATAGGAGTGATGGCATATAAATTCCATGGTATATGAATTTGATAATGCCACTGCACTCTTGTGTAATGTTCAAAAGAACATTTTGGCATGTCTTTTATTTTTTGGAACCTCATTCTAAAGCTAATATCTTGTCATCCCTGTGATTTTGTAATTTCTGGCCTAGAGTCAAGTGAAACAAAGACACAGATTATAGTTTGCTATTCTTGTTGCAGCAAGGCTGTATGATGTTGCCTTTTCAGTCACATGAAACCTTCGACCGCAGACACAAAGAAGATTGCTAATTGCTATTTTGCTGATTGCTAATTGCTATTTGCTTCTCAGCTATCGCCAAAGCCAAATGTTCCCCAAAACGTTTAGTTGATGCACCACTTGGGCAAATAAGTGAGAATAAAGCACCTTTAAAAGACCGATCTTTCAGTCATTCCTGTTTGTCTTTAACTACTAACCTCTCTGTTTTCATGCTAAAACCTGAAAGATCCACACGTGCGCCGAAGACTTCACAATCAGTGCTTTCAACCTTCATACCCACTGTTTCACCTCCCTTGCCCACACAGGGCAGGTGCAGGCAGAGGGGGCAGCGTTTCAGAGCCTCCTTTGTCATGAAATGTTAGCACTTTACTGCACAGGGGTTGGCTAGCCAGTGCCATGAGCTCCATGCCAAATTTCAGGAAGGAGGATGAAAGCCAAGTCGATTGGGAGACACCCACACCCTTTAACTGTAGAAACGAGTGTAATGCTTCTCTGTTCCTAACGGGGAGCTTCTTCATTCGGAGTGGCGTTTGCTAACTCCCGAAACTCCCTCAGCAGAGCTGGATAATAGCTCCGGTTACGTGTGTATTTTGGCAGCAACAGCAAAATGAAACTTCTCCTGACAGGCAGTGCTGATCGCGTCCTTTTAGACATGAGCTGTACGTTTACCTAAGGCGGCCTAAAGGAGCCTTGGAGCTGAATCCTAATTGTACAGCAAGTCAAGCAACTCCATAGTGCGGCACAAATTGACCTGAGGCGCTGTCATGATTGTCCAAGAGCTGCAGGGTTGTGCATTGTTCAGAATTAAATTGATAATGTTTTTTAAATTCTTAAATACTTCCTAAATTGAAGTTGAGTTCAAACTGAGGATGCAGAATTGTCGTTTGAATTTGAATGTAATAAAGTAGATTTGAACTGAACTGAAATTCAATGAAATTAATTTAGTGGAAAAGCAAAATAAGACAATTGCAGCCCTAAAGTAATTTATTTAAAATACATTTATTTCTTACTTAGTTCAAATCTATTAACATATTTACTGACATATCCCTCTAGACTCACTGATATAAAAATTATAATTCAACTTTATTTGGAGTACTACTTGTGCACAATGCACATTTCTTATTATTAAGGCTAAAATGTGTTTTAATGTCACTATTGATGAGGATAGTATGATCTTGGAATAATATCGGTCTTTAAATGCAAGATATTTGAAGTGTACCTGAAGTATACTTGCAATAGCTCCACTTTAGCACAATCAAATATACTTCATTATATCTTTAGCTGGACTTCAGCACTACTTCCGCACAATTAAAGTACATTAAGCACAAAATTAGTTGTTCCAATTTAGCAGACTTTAAGTATACCAGTTTAGGATACTAAACTTCAAGCACATTTTAGTATATTTATTTTTCACTAGCAAGTATTTGCCATATATTTGCAATGTTGTATTGTAATTGAATAGGAATGGCAAAAAAATGAAAAGGCTGGGTTCTGAAGGTAAAAATCCTATTTATTTCCTTAGTGGAGAAATTGATTGTTAACGATTTTTAACGAAACCTTTAAAGACAGACCTACGTGAGCTCCGAGGCTGTTAATTGATGATATACACCCACATTATATCAGTGTATTTTTAAATTAATTATCATGTTTAAATAATTATCATCCTGGTCAGGAACTACATTACCCATGATTCTGCAAAGAAATCTCCACCAATCAGAGAATCGGAACTAGCAAACTGCACCAAAAGAACACTTTAATGCCCACCTACTCCCGTGAAGCACTGCAAACTGTATATGTGCATATTTTATATGAAATGTAAAATATATTATTTCTATATATGTAAAATCAACATCTTTAAAACAATAGTTTTATATTTTGTGATTTGTAATGCTTCATGGGTTTGTAGTTCTTTCCCTCATTGACACAACTGCCTTGTCTTTTTGTCTACATTTCAAACGTTGTGATTCAGCTCGTAGCTGGTTGGTGTGGTTCATGTTTTATAACTCTGTAATGAAGACTTGGAATCCCTATGAATCCCTATGGGAAAAAATGAATGTAAAAATGACTTCCATAACGCAGGCTGTTGAAAAAGCAGGCGGGCACTGTTGCACTCTATTCAGTAAATTTCCTCTTCCTGCCATTCCAGTTCAACTTCCTGTGGGGTGTGGCCAGTTCAATTCACATCCACACTCACGAACTGAAAAGAAGCCAGTTCTTCAGTTAAACCCAACTGACTTCTGAGAAGTGACGTGGCTGCTACCAGAGTGCAGTTTTTGGACCGTCAGCTCCGCGTTACAACAAACGCCTTCTGTCTGCACATCTGCATGCACATGCGAGATCCATTCAAATGTTGGCAACTGCACGCAGTGTATGTTCATTTCAAACACTCTGTATTTCTGCACGCCTGTCAGTGTATTCTCATGGTGCTGAGAGCCTTAGAAGGCGGTGGGGGTGTCTCATTTTCAGGTTGACTTCTCCGGCCTTGCTTGGCTCCTCAACCCCATTGCCTCACTCGAATTCCAGCTGTACGAAATGGGGAACAGATTGTGTGCATGATGTAAAACGGCAGGCATTCTCCCGTTGCTATGGATAAGGTCATCTGTTGAGTAAACTCTGAGCAGATTAATACACATTATGAAAAGTAGAAAACTGAAAACATGGGACAGAACAATAAAAATGGAAACAAGCTCTTCTGGTGGTCTCTTGTAGTAGAGGAAAACTAAGAAGTTAGTGCTAAAGGGTTGCGATAAGGAGTAGGCAGGAGACTGAAACTTGGCTCAGGGTTCGGAGACACTGAAAACACTGATAAAGAAGCAGAGCAGAAAGCTGGCCCTGGATCTTCAGGCCTGGGCGCCTCGATGGGCTCGGAGGAGATGACTCACAGGCCAGTGGAGGAGGCCCAGACCAAAGAGGACTCTTAGCAATTAGCGGTGCTTGGACATGACAGCTTTGGGGAAAAGTGGCAGCAGGTTTGGATGGTCTTGTTGTAGGTTGTTTGGAGCAGCCATGCCAGCTGACTCAATCTGCCTATCATTCAGGCGGGCAGTGTTTAGACATCTTTGATGGACAGCAGGCAAGCAGAGACAGGTGTGTGTTGGGCTCTGAGCACTTGTGTGGAACCCAATCCCTCCGCTGGGATATGCGCTCAAGGAGTTGAGGACACTGAGTATGTGGACAGGAAAAGCATTTAGATGTAGATTTGGGAAGGAAACGTTTTGAGGCTGGGCTACGTTAGCAGTCTGATATTGTAGCAAAAAATGGCACGTTTTCGAGTTGCTCAGCATCATTATACTCATTGAGCTTTTCTATCTTTTTCTAGTTTTTGATCATGTAAATGCAATCTTCCACTCTCATCCCTTATGAAAATCAACCATGGTTTTATTATAGAAAAAGTGTAGAAACCATGTTTTTTTTGCCGTATTGATTACCATTTGTATAACCACAGTTTTACTACAAATACCGTGGGTAAACTACGGTTAGTGTAGCAAAACCATGCTTAATTTATGGTTACCATGGTTTAACTATAGTGTTTTTTTGGTTTTATTTGTATTATAACCATGGCTAGTTTTTGTAAGGGATTAGCTTGCAGTTTATGGTTAGCAAAATGTGCTAATGTTGCTAGCAAGCACAAGTGTTTTTACCGAGATACTTAGTACAGAATTGAACTCATTTTGCAAATGGAGCTCTCTGTGTTTTTTCATATTATAAAGCACAGTGTTCATTTTCCAAGTTACAGGATGGTTAAAGGCTAGCAGTATGCTAGCTATCTAGCTGATTTTACCCAAGCTGGAACCATTCAAACTGAAACATAAATAAAACGATATTATGCAGGTATGTGATTTTTTTTCTTGTATTTATACGAATTTCCAGTTTCTGACACAAGAAAAATGACTTGTGTGAATTTTGTAAATCAGAGGAAAAATATTTTTCCACCAAAATAACAGCTCCATGGTTTAATGCTTGAATGCAAGGAAATTAAGAAAATAAATCTTAATTTATAAAATCTTAAAACATAAATATTGTCATTTTAAAGTGTTGTTCTGCAAAATAAAATTACAATATATACTTGTTTTATTTTACATTACAATAGTATTATTGCAATAATAATACATTTCTATATTGATCTGTTTAGTGTTTAGAATGTAACTAATAATAATAATCATATTAGAAGTATTTATATAAATAAATAATATAAATATTATAAGTAAAATATTGTATATTTTTTATAACACGTTTTCCTTATTATTATGTAACCACTATAAATTAGAAATATTTTAATGGCACAAAAATCCTTAAGTAGACAAAACATTGTCATTGACAGACATTTACCAAATGGCTTGAGAGTTTTGCTTTTGTTATGGGGCAAACTGTGAAATGTGATGATGGAGGGATTATGACACAACCTCTCCATCATCTTGCTCAGTTTTCTCCTTTCTACAGCTTCATTATTCACACTAAAGGTAGGAAGGATGAAAGGAGGCAGAGGAGGGATCTTAAATGGGTCGTCTGTTCACAGCGTACTGAATTATAAGGGCCACTGAGTTACTCTCTCCTCTATAACCTAATGTAGATGACCATCAGTCACTGTTTGAATCATTTGTGCAAGCCCGGAATTCACACCAGCTCCGGTTACCACACCGGCCTTTGGAGATTCAAGATGCACGCTGGTGTACATTAAGTGTGTGTGAGTTCGAGTGTGATAGAACTGCTGCTCTTGTAGCTTAATTCAAGCAAGTTTAGAAGTGAATTGGTACATGGTGAATAACGAAGGTGGTTTTTGTGTAGGTGTGCAACAAGCCAAACATTTCAGAACATGAGCGTATTACTGCATGTGCATGTTGACGCGTGGGTCAGGCATTATACTCAGGTTAGCGTGTGTTCAATATAACAAGCTGTTATACATGTGTTGGATTTTCTTTTATTTGGCTGAGCAGTTGTTTGGTTGCTCGCTACAATAAGTAAGCTGGACCAGTGTGCTAACTAAACATCCTCAGGAATCTCTTGAGGATAGATGGTTTTGATAAATCTTCACAAACACAGATGCAATGGATTTGCAATGGAGTCTCAGTCCCAGTGTTAAATGCACATGACTAGAAACAATTAAAAATATACATAATCCATCACAAGTGTGTGGAAGGTCTGAGTGAAACCGTAGTCTGTGTAACACTTGAAATCATTTCAGCAGTGAATTCACTGGCTGTAAAGCAGTCTCCCCTCTAACAAGGAGCAAACACTAAAGCATCTATGGATTTTACACCTTCTCTCCGTTCCCCTGCAAGGCGAACGCAACTGTTCTGTTTAAACGTCAGCAGTCGTAAATCAGGGGACTGTAACTCTTCTGGAAAACAAGATCTGCTGAAAATACCTTTTGATATTTTTATTAGAAGACATAACTCATGCAGCTATCGATGATGCAAACGCCAAAGTCGTGAGTGTTAAGTGAAATGCTGCTCAGGCTAGTTTGTTACAGTTTGTGAGTTTGAATTCACATTGAGAGAACTGTCAGAACGTGAGATGTTCGTCCAGAAATAACATCACATTCTTATTTGACTTTTAGGTTTGTATGCTGCAGATTTATGACAGTAAATAGCTGGTTGTGATCTTCAGGGCTTAGGTTTGTGAAATGTGAGTTTAAGAAACGAGTCACATTGGATTACAGACTCAGATGTGTCTTTTGAAACATCCATTTTGGCAATCGTGTCCTTTTCTTTTTTCTGTCCCTTGAGATTAACCATTTCCAAATGCAGTTCCCTCTTCAGAAATCTGCATAACACACCCATGGAGTTGGCCTTAGTTGCCTCTTGAGTCATTTCTTCATCAACAGTGAGTCAGTGTCTAAGCTCATGGACCCTGCTTTTTTATTCATTTCATATGTGTAATGTAAGAAATATCTAGGCTGTCATTCAGTTACTTTTATTAATTACGTGAACTATTACATGAAATGGCAATAAAATGATCAAAATTACCTCAAAGCTGCAGAGAAAAGTCCACAAATTAATATAATTCAAAAACATTACACATTTTTGAGATGTTAATAGATATACACTACTGTTCAAAAAATTTGGGGTCTGTGAGATTTTTTTTTATACTTGTACACTGTTACAAAAAATTTCAGTTTCAAATACATTTTTTTCTATTCATCAAAGAATACTGAAAATGTATCACGTTTTCCACAAAAATGTTAAGCAGCACAGCTGTTTTCAACATTGATAATATTAAGAAATATTAGAATGATTTCTGAAGGATCATGTGACACTGAAGACTGGAGTAATGATGCTGAAAATTGAGCTTTACATCACAGAAATAAATTTAATTTTAAAATCTGTTACAATGGAGTTATTTTAAACTTCAATAATATTTTACAATATCACTGTTTTTATTTTTGATCAAATAAGTGCTTTCAAAATCATAAAAAATCGTATTAAATTCAAACTTTTGAACAGTAGTAAAAATATAATAATAAAATAATAATACATTTTATTTAGTATAGCGCCTTTAAAAGGGTACTTTCATTTTTAATATTAAAAGGGTTTTTTTGTTGTTATTTTTAATTATTTACACTGTACCATATGTATTGTTTTTCAGCGTCTTACTTCATGAACACCACTTTGAAAAACGTGTCTTGAGATCCTTGCGCTCTTTTTTCCCCTCAGCTGTTGAAATAAAAAAAATCATCCTGTATGGCTCATAAGAACATTACGGTAGTTTTTCATTTATGAATTGCTCCAATGATGAATTTTACACACAGGACGCACAGGTCTAGGAGCATGATTAACTGGTTTTTTTTTTGTTTTGTTTTTTTCCTTAAATTGACAGCCCTAAATTAATCACATCACATTTAAAATGCACAGATTACACAATTTGAGGCAAATATCCGCTCTTAAGCTAAAGTGGAAAAACTCCCGGGAGCCTCTGAAATAGTGTTAGGCACCTGGCAGGAAAGTTTAGACCCCCCTTCCCATCTCCCACCTCTTTTTTCATTCTTCATCTTTCTTTTGGAGAGTTTAGTTTCTCTCTGAGTAATGTTACCCCCTCTTTCCTTTCTTTATTGGTGAGTTGGACATATTGAATAAAGAATCTCTTTCGCTTTCCCTTTATCAGTTACTCTTCCTTCGCTGTGTCTCTCTCTCACTCGCTGCCTGTTGTTTTGTCTTTGTCCCTCTGTGGGGTCTTGGAGGGGTGTGCAGGAAGGTCTTGAGAGGGTGAGAGAGAACATTAGAGAAAAAGATGAGGACAGGATCCCAGCCCAGGCATCTCTTCAGCTGTTTGCACCGCATGGGCCCCATAACCATGGCGACGTCACTATAGATGTTGGGGGCTGGGGACAGCTTAGGTCAAACTGAGGAAAAGGGGTGGACAAACCCGGCACTTCTCAATACGAGTGACATCACTGAAGAGGAATTCACTCTTTCTTCCAGATCCTTTGTTATTCTTTGGAGACCCTTCTATCCTTCCTCTGCTGTTTAGAGAGGCTTGTTCCAATGGAAAAGCAAAGTTGAACTGACTGAAGGAATCGTTCACCCAAAAATGAAAATTCTGTTATTGTTTATTTACTTTTATGTCGTTTCAAACCTGTATGACTTGCTTTTTATTCTGTGTAACAAAAGAGAATATATTTTGAAAAGGTCTGAGCGTTTTTTATTGTTCATACAATGAAAGTCAGGAGGGTCCAATGTTGTTTTGGACCCCATTAACTTTCATTGTACGTTATTAAAAAAAAAGATCCCAAGGGGTGGGGTGGGGTGGGGTGGGGGGGTGGGGGGTGGGGGTTCGTAGGTTCTCTGTAGAACCTCACTATTATTTTGTCTTAGTGTGAAGAATATTTAAAAATTTAAATCTGAACTATAAAGAACCTTTGGTGCAGTGGAAACATTCCATGGATGTTAAAGGTTCTTCATGGAATCATCGACTTATAAGAAGTCATACAGGTTTGGAACAAAGACACAGGTTTCTTTTTTGGGTGAACTATCTCTTTAAGAAGGCTTGGAAAGAAAGGTTCCCATCTGCCCTAGTGACTGCTTACATGGGGTAGTGTAGGCCAGTAAAGAAACGTCTGGATTTGGAGCGTCCATCCAGCCTGACAGACTGTAAAATACGGTTTCAAAGAGCATAAAGAGATTTGAATGGAAACTCTCTGAATTTCCAATCCCCATCTTTCTTCTTCCTCTTTACTGATCGTGATTACATAAGCACATGCAACACCCCATCCTTTCTGTTTTAAAATAAAAACACATTACGTCATCAGCAGCTGCCCCACAATATTTTCAGGGTCTGCCAGTTGCTGTGGTGATGTGTCTTATGTCATATGCCTGGACTGGCCCCCTCCCAAATTTTCATGTAGTTATTAACATAACGGTGCACACTGACACCAACAGGACCCAGGTGTCCCCTGTTTTAATTTGCCCGTCCCCGCAGTCAACACTTCATCTCGTAGTGGGTGCTCCATGTTGAAACAATGACCCATGTGCTCCTGTGGGACTCGTGTACATGGAGACTGCAATCAGAAACCCTTTGATGAGCAGACAGGAAAATACGAGTTACTGAGGAAGGGAGATGGCTTTTTTAATCCCCCCACCTTCCCAACTCATTCTCCCTCGCTCCCCCCTTTTTCTTTCTCCTAACACCAAATCCAGGAAACATCTGTAACCTCGTCCACGGGCAGGGTCATATGTTCACGAAATCTCTAGGGCTGCTGTTGGACTATTTGGAAAGAAGGCAATCAGGAAGCTTGTCAAAATTTTCTCGTATTGTGATACGGTGTAGAGACGTTTCTTGGACGGTCCCGTACGGTGTGTCTTCTGAAAATTTCTCCATGTGTCCTAGCAGCTGGTGTCATTTGTCATGCGGTTTGCAGCAGTTTAATTGGTTATTGAGCTCGCTGTGGTCATTTCTATGGGTTCAGAGTCCTGTCAATCAATGGGTCAATCTATCTTGCAGCTTTGATGATGTGGGACTTGTGATCAGCATTTGTGATCTACATGACAGTGCACTATTCTCCCTGTGGATAAAGCAACTAATATATATATATATATATATAGAGTTGCTTTTTTAGAAACTTTTTTTTCCACATTAAGACACTTCTTTAAACCTGATGATGATTTTTTTGTATTATTAATATTATTATACATCAGCTTGTTTTAAACTTATTATTTAATAGTTTCAAAATTAACATCTACTGCTTTAAACCTGATTATGATTTGTATTATTAGTAGTAGTATATTTTAATAGTAAAGTAAACAACATCTACCACTACTACCACAATAAACCTGATTTATTCATTTTCCCCACATTTTAGGATACAGAATCAACCACATTAAACCTGATTATAATTTTTTTTTGTCATCATTATTATAATTTTTTTTTTTTTTAAGAAACATCTACTACTTTAAACCTCATAGATTTTTTTTTAATTTAATTTAAAATAATTTAGGAATCAACATGTAACATATAACCTGATTTTGTTTTATAGTTTAGGACAAAGCATCTACCACAAAACCTGGTTACGGCTTTATTATTTTTAAAAATGATTATTATTGATATTATAGAGTATGGTTCAGTATAACATTAAACATTTTTTCCCCAGAATTTGGTCCTACCATACCTGAATTAAAGGAATAGTTCACCCCAAAATGAAATTGTCATTTACTGACCCTCATGTCGTTCCAAACCTGTATAAGTTTCTTTCTAATGTTGAACACAAAAGAAGATATTTTGAAGAATTTTGAAGAACCAAACAGTTGTTGGTCCCCACTGACTTCCATAGTAGGGAAAAAAATACTATGGGAGTCAGTGGGGACCATCAACTGGTTGATTACCAGAATTCTTCAAAATATGTTCTTTTGTGTTCAACATAAGAAAGAAACTCATACAGGTTTGGAACGACATGAGGGTGAGTAAATGATGAAAAATGTTCATTTTTGGGTGAACTATCCCTTTAAATTAAAAGTTGTTTTCTCAAAAAACGCTTATTTTATTTGTAACAAGTAGAGATGGACAAGAGGACCTGAGTACTCGGGAATGATGAAACTACGAGCAAATGTAAAAAAATAACTATATTTTTTATTTCGGGTTTGGTTATGGCGTCATTTTCAACAGTGCCTACCACTCTGACAGCAATTTGCGCCAACACTGACTCTGAGTCTGTGGCAGCAGCAGCGCTCTGAGAGATTAGAGGGCGTTCACACAGGACGTATTCTCCTTTTCAAATGCTAGACAGAGCTGTGGTCTTGAGACAGGTTTATGCTGGATTATTTTTAACCTGACACACCTTAAAAATGACGTCCGGCCATGGACGTCAGTCTGACGTCTGTACAATGACCAACAAAATAATGCAGATCTATACTTCTCTTACACCATCTCACCTTCTATGATATGATTCATCTCTCTAGTACTGGAGTAAACAGAATGTCCAAAATATCAATTCATCCTATGAGCCACCATGTTTCTGTCTTCCCTCTAAATAATTAGCAGGATCTAGGCATTACCTCACATTGCTTTACTATTTACCAGGTTTAACTGCCTCTTTTTTTTTAATGAGCTAACATTACATTCCATACAGTACATGTTAATGTTTTGTACATGCTCATGTGGTTTTGTTTAGGGGCCCTTATGGACTTACATTGTCTGTTGCTGCAAGTTTTGAAGTCATGATGAAGTTAGTCTTTAGAACAGCCTTCCAGACACTCCATCACTCACACAACTACAGAAAACAGGCCCTCAACCCCTCCAGTGCTTCTGAGAAAGAAAAAAAAAATTGGCATTCCTGTGAAGAAAGATAGGATAGCCTGTGCAATAATAATAATAATAATAATAATAATGATGTTTGTCAATGTTCTCAGTAGTTAAATCACCAAAGAGGTGCTCAATCTAGAAACAAGAACAAGGAATGAATGACTCATCTACTTAACAACTGTATAAAAACAATTTAGCACAAGAATGAACAGAGCCAAGTAGGCATTCCCTAGGCAACTGTATAAAACACCTCCGCACTGCCCAATACCTTTTCTTAGTCTTTTCTTGGTCTGTACTGTAAGCCGTATGTGTTTCCTTAAATGCTACTAGCACAAAGTTTGCACTTATTCCGAAATCAGATTGTGATTAATATGTCTATTAGTCTCTGGCCTCTGTGTATATGGTTGGAGACCAAACCCTTAATTTCAGAAGCAGCACAGTGACTCACAGGGCCTGTATCAGAATCTAAATTTTTAACTGCCGCCTGCACGGCTGGCATTCGTTCACTGTGTAATAAGGTTGTGCAGAAAAATGTTATTTTCCTGTTTTTATTTAATTTAATTTTATTTGGTGGCGTTGTTACATATGTTACATGTACCAACTATTATATAATAGCAATAAATTACGCATAATTACATGCAAATAGCCCTAAGCCAAACCCAAATTCTAACCCTAACCTTAAGTACATAACAGTTAATTAATATTACTCAGTACTTAAATGTGTAATTACACTGTAACAAGTACACCTTAAAATAAAGTGTAAACTCTTATTTTTTTTAATCTATTTCATGGTATTCATTACATATGCATATCTCTACTTTTTTTTAATTAGAGGAACTATGAGTTCATAGCAGCAGACAGCAGTAATCTAATTTAATTTTTTTTAAATAAAGTGTTTTTTTTAAAAAATAAAAAATATATAATGTAATAAAATGAGATTAATTTTATTTTTTTTTTAAATAAAAAGTGTTTTGTTTTTTAAAAATAAAAAATATATAATGTAATAAAATGAGATTAATTTTTTTTTTTTTTAAATAAAAATATCAAAGATGCCAGAACATTCAACATTCTGGATCATTCCGGTATATGTTTTATCAGAAGAATTATATTTTTATATCTTCCTTTTTTATATATACTCACACATATATACAAACATTACTGTTTGAGGTCAGTAAGATTTCTTTAATGCTTTTGAAATAAGTCTCTTACGCTCACCAAGGGTGCAGCAATGCAGTACAGCAATACTGGGAAATAATAATATAAATGTTTTTGTTGTCTATTGTAATGTATTTACAATTTAATTTATTTCTGTGCTGGCAAAGCTGAATTTTTGGCATGATTACTCAAGTCTTCAGTGTCACATGATCCTTCAGAAATCATTTTAAAATGCTGATTTGGAGAAACATTTTTATTAGTATTATTAATGTTTTATTAATTTTGTGGAAATGTTTTTTTTTAAGATTCTTTGATACATTTTTTGTATCAAAGTGTTAACGGTCACTTCTGATCAATTTAATGATTTTTTTCCATATAATATATATATATATATATATATAGAGAGAGAGAGAGAGAGAGAGAGAGAGATAGAGAATTTATTTAAAAAATATATTTTTATCCATTCTCTCTCATTTATGTAAATGTTGGCTAAGTTTATTTTGTCGACCAAACAATATAGAAAATATTTTCTATATATAATATATTGCCCAGTCCTACTATGTGTACTATTTCTTGGTGTGGACGCTGATGAGGCAATGAGCTGTTGAGGGGGTGTTTATGTGCTTAGATGGGTGGTAAAGCAAACTGCCCATCACTTTCAATGAGCTCCATGGGCAGAAACCTAAACGTGTGTCAGAAAGTGACCCTTGTGTTTGCAGGAGGGAAGAAGATCCTCAGTGACCTCTTTCTAAACTCCCCCCACCTCTTCCCATATCCCGCTGAGTATCTCACAACAGACACATCACAACCTCTCCAGCACCTCTTCATCCAGACAGTCAACACAGCACATAAGCTTTCTGCTTGTCTGCCAACATACAGTAACTGTGCTTATGCAGCTATTTGGTGTTTAGCGGAGTTCGTTGTGTGTGTGCTTATATATACCATAAAAATAAGAAATGTTCCAAACCAATCCTCATTCTCTGACGGCTGTTTGACTGGTGTTGTCCACACCCTACCCCCCTCATCTCCCTGCCAAAACAATGGTGATCTCTGCTCTAATAATCTACCACCCCGATTGGTCTGCCACAGATTACTCTTGGGCCGCCAGCTGTCGGGAGCTCAGCAAAGCTTTTTTTTTTCCTTTTCTTTTTTGTAAGATCCCATCCATGATCCTGAGATTCCTCAATTTGAGCGTATTAACACGGCTTCATATAGCTAGTCTGGGACCCGACCCAATTATTTTCATGCTAGTAAACAATAGAAGGTTAAAAGGAAACCGGAAAACCCTACTGCGCCGTGCCGATAAGGGCCGATTCGCTTCCCAGCCTCTCGGGAGCCAAGAGATCCTGGCTTTGAATCAGTCTGGTTGAGTTTTTTTCCCCTCTTCCCTTCTACTTAAAACTTTTGTGGATTTTGTTTTTATTTCTGAATCTGAATGGCCACGTTTGACTACCTCTCTTATGGCGCAGTGTGATTTCGGGTGGGTTTTGGAGGATAAATGTCCCAGAAGCACGCTTTCGGGCAAAATGTTATAGTGTAGAAGGATTAGTAACCAATCAGAGAACCGCAGTCGTTTAATTCTTTTAGAGTCTGCACCGTAAAAACAATGGCGAATGTATGTGTGTGCATGCATTTAACCTCATGTTTTGTGGAACTGGAGTCGAAATGCCGATATTGTATCAGAATTAATTGAAAGTGGAGACTTTGGGGCATCTAATGGAAGGCTTTCTGTGAATAGGCTGCCAAAAATAGTAGCATTGCCAGGCGACTGTTATTGCAGCTGCTCCCATAACTTCAGTCTGCATGTACATAGATCCATGGTATTTACATGGGCAGATGCTCTAATGCTGGTTGTTTGTCTCCTAACACAATGTCTGTAGTCTCTAGTGTAATATGATTGATAGCCCAGTGACTGATGGATTCACTCTCTGATAACACATATGATACTTATCACTGTCATACAAACAATACGCCATAATATTATAAGATTTAGTCGAGTAAAAACAGAAAGTAAGCCTCTGTTATCAGTGATTCCTGGTGTTGTCAGCTGATGATATTTTATGCTGCTTCTATGTAAGGAAAAAAGCATTCCAGCAACGGTTTAGCTCCAAACACCATTAATCGCAAGAACATGCCGTACGACATTCATTCTAACATCAGCAGTAGTAAAACAACTTTGGGTTACTGCAGAAATGTTTATGAAAGGTTCATGAAAGATATATGCATAGATAGATAACTATATATATATTATACACACACACAACCTTTCAAAATGTTGGGGTCTGTAAGATTTTTTTTTCTCATGTTTTTGAAAGACTCACCAAGGTTGCATTTATTTGATCAAATACATAGTAAAAAAAAACAAAAAATCTGTTTCTGATTAATTCATATTTTAAAATGTACTTGATTCCTGTGATGGCAAAGCTGAATTTTTTTTGGAGTTTCACATAATCAGAAATAATGCTGATTTGATGCTCAAGAAACTTTTCTTATCAATGTTGAAAACACTTGTGTTGCTTAATATTTTTGTGGAAACGGTGATACCTTTTTGTTTCAGAATTCTTTGATGAATAGAAAAGTTCAAAATAACAGCATTTATTTGAAATTGATTTTTTTTTAAAATAAATGTCTTCACTTTGAATCAATTTAATGCATCCTTGCTGAATAAAACATCTTAACGTCCCTAAATTTTTGAACAGTAGTGTATAATTTATTGGTCATCTGACAATAATTATATATTATATATATATATATATATATATATATACACACACACACACATATACACACACACACACACACACGTAAATATTTCTTAAATATATGTGTCTGCAGATATATATATATATATATATATATATATATATACACACATACACACACACACACACACACACAGTACACACACATATATGATGTAAACACAAACTGTTATTTTGGATGCGATTAATTGTGATTAATCGATTTGACAGCACTCCGTTTTAATCTATAAGAGAAAACGTTTGAGAATAAGTATTTTTTGGCTTTTCGTGTGATTTTAAAAAATCTTTTTAAAGCTAAGAATTGAATTGACATGGAAAATACTGAAGCATGTTGGAACAATGCAGTGGCTTTTGGAAACCTGTTTTTAGTTTATTACACAGAAAACATGCTCCTTTGGCCCTCACCTCATCACTGGACTGAGAAAAATGCCATTTTATTAACCACTCTAAAGCACATTTTAGACAACATCTGTAAATCACACTAAGCCTAAACTGCAATTCTCTTTGTGTGTCTCCTTTAGGAACAACAGAGCGTGTCTGCTTGATCCAGGGCACTGTAGAGGCGCTGAACAGCGTCCATGACTTCATCGCGGAGAAAGTGCGGGAGATGCCGCAGAGCGCTCAGAAAACAGAGCCGGTTAGCATACTTCAGCCACAGACCACCGTCAACCCTGACCGTGTCAAACAGGTGAGGCCTCGCTGCCTTGAACTCGCCCTATTTCCTGTTTCTTCCTATTTCCTGTTTCCTCTCAATCCTTGCATGAAATTGTGAACTTCCTTTTTTATTTATTCTACAAATAAATCAGATTTTATACTAAAAAGCACAAGCCCACGGACCCATGAATATAGTCACAGAACGAAATGAGCAGGGACATTTTGATTATAGCATTCTTTCTAATAAACAGTGTTAACTCAGTCAAACAAACTCTCGAAGATTCTGAGTGTGTTTCAATTAGACGAGTCATTGATTGTGTACCGGCTCTCTGTTTGGGAGATTATCGCCACCGGTCACTCCATTATTATGGTCCATTGATCTGCTGGGCTCTTGCTTTGTTGTCATCCACATCAATGATTCTTCTTCTTTATTTATCATTTGGTTAATTAAATCACCCTTAGGAGAAAGAGAGAGAGTTGGCTGTATTCATGAATAATTTACGACATGCTGCCGTTTTCTGTTCTTAATTTTTAGTTAAGCCTGTCCATTAAGGAAGTGTCTTCTTTGTGCTTATTGAGCAGTCTCTGTGAAGACAGGGCCATAACCTGAATTCCTAGAACATAAGTCCAAGACGCTTACCCCTGCAGAGTTGCCAACCTAATTATTTATGCATGTAATTATAGGGCTTATCAGTGGAGCAACACATCTCACTTTAGTGCACATTATTGTCTCTGCAGGGAGAGCATCACTGCTGGCTCTCCCTGCATTCTGCTGCATTGTGCAATATGACAAGCTATATTTTATACAGGCATGCAGAGAGATTAGAGTCTGGAGATACATTAAAAATGTTCATGAGGATGTACAGCTGAGTCATAACTAACTTCCTTGAAATATACTTAGGCCTATTCTATTGATCAATCCTTTGAGCTAGATTGACTGATAGATTGATAGCCATTGATACTTTGCACAAACGTTTTGTTTGGTTATAATATATCTATAATATATAACTGAATATATTTCTATATATTATTATAAAATTACAATAATTATATAAACATACACACAGACACACACACACACACACACACACACATATATATATATATACACACATACACACATTCTATAATGAAATATTGTGTGTGTGTGTGTGTGTGTATGTATATGTATATACATACACGATAAATCTATAATATAATATATAATATAATATAATATATCCATCTATCTATAATATATCTATAATATATAACTCAGTATATTTTTCTATAAATTATTATAACATTACAATAATAAAATAAATATACATATGTAATATTTTATTATATAATTTTATATATGTATAGGTATATGTTTCTTTTGTTATTGTATTTTTACATATATAATATACATATATAGTAATATATATTTGGTTATATATTATAGATATATTATAAAGATATTACAACTGTATATTATATGTATATTAAGATGTATATTATAAAATATTTTAACCTTTTATATATATGAATAGGTATGTTTCTTTTATTATAGTAATTTTATAATAATATATAGAATGATATATTCAGTTATATAGATAGTTATAATTATATAGTTATATAGATAGATATAATTAATATAATTGATATAATTTAATTATATATATATATATATATATATATAATTAACTAAATACTGTATATGTATAGGTATATGTTTTTATTTGTAAAATTTTATAATGAAATATTTAATAATAAATCAAGTTTATTTTATATATACATTATTCACTAAATATAGTATATTTTTGTCAACGTTTTATACAGTTTTTATTATATCATTTTGATTTTGCACTAAATGATTTTTATTCTTCACTAGTCAGAATTCCAATTTGCTTTTGAATCCGGTCCACAGTGTAATGTGATTGAGGTCATATGATCTTGCATTGCCATTGCGTTCTTTTCCAATTGTCACCACACGTGCGGCTGTCGTGGCATGTATCTCATTGCAGTACACGCTGATTGAGAGATCGAGGGCAAGAACTGAAGTCATATTAAGCAACAGCTGCTGATTTTGGGTCAAGAGCGTCAACCGCTGAGCCTGCAACCAAATGGTCAGGGCATGAGAACGGCTGACACCTAACTTAATCCACACCCACCCAGCAGCACAGGAAATCAATCTGATCATCTAGATGGCTCATTGTTATGGATGCCTCATTGTTTCAGACAGTGTTTAACTAAACCCAAATGCTAAGTGCCAGCCTGCCGCGGCTTCCTCTGGTCTGTGCAGGTTTCCTCTGATCTTTCCTCCGCCTGTTTCCCACATCCTGTTTGTTCAGGAAATGGACCATTAATGCACTGGAGGACAAGAGTCCCTGATGTTGTCTATAGGTAGACACTAAATCACTGCAGTTGGGCATTTGCATTTTCGTGACTGAAGAGACACTGAATATGCGAGCAAATCCTAAAGCAAATCAATCCTAATGTAATTTATTCATCTGAAAATCTATAGTACTGCATATGGCAATTACAATAATTCTCAAATCATTCAAGAGTAAAGAAATACATATTCTCTACTTTAAGGATCAGCTGACTTCTGAAGCATATTCACATAGTATTTATGAACACTGGCACTGGAACACCAATAACGGTTCCTCCTGCTTCGCTTATGACTCGGAAAAGTGGAACAATTTCTCTGTAATCTCTATTTTTCAACATCAAAGAGAAAAGAATGAATTTCTCCATGCATCACTGGCTTTTCCGTAATAACCCACAGCTTTACTTGTATTATATTGATCAGTGGGATTGCCTTAAGTGGCTGTGCTGTTTCAAACCATCCTTTCCCTTCACGACACCACCAAAGCCAGCCTATTTAATTATCCTGCATCGTGAATCTAATAAAAGTTCTCATTGGAGCACTACGCCTACACACACACACACAGACAGCCGAGCGAAACACTGCTGTGTTCTCTGCTCGTCTCCTAAATTAAAAGCGACATCAGGAAAATTGCTATAACGTCTAAAATTGAAAAAAAAACCTCTCACCAAATAGCCCAGCCTTCCCTTCCCTTCTCTCCCCTCCCCGCTCCACTCTCTAGAGGGATGGTGACTGGCTAAAATATTTTATGCCTTTTTTAACCTTCAAATCCATCAGCCGGCCAGGAAAAAGGTCACTGTCTCTCCACGGAGTATCGATCTCATTTCCAGAAGCTCCAGTGGAGAGGGAGAGTCTTACACAACATTGGATGTTGGACAAGGAAGTACATCCTCTAATGCCGGGCATCAAATCTCTTTTGGGTGAAAGAAAGGACAGATGCTGTCTGTGTTGTGTGTCTTTAGTATTTGCAGACTCTGTTGGTTGTTTGTTTATACAGTCGCAGCGTATTTGTGGAAAGTGTGTGGAGATCTTTAATTCACTATCTTCTGATTTGTACAGGGTCGTGGAAAATATGGAAAGATTAATTAAAAAAAATATGGAAATTTTTTTTTCCTGGCCCTGAAAAGTCATGGAAATGTTTAGAATAAATACATTTTTTAATTTATAAACTATTTTATTAAAATAAATATATTTATCTAATTAAGTATTTGTATTAATTTATAAAATAATATCTAATTAGCTAGAAATTGCTTTTTTGTTGGTGTAATCTCAATAAAATGGTTTCTAAAAATTATTATTATTATTAAAATTGATTACATTTCTGGTAACGCCTTTATGTATAATGCATTATAAAATTAGTTTAATCAGATCTTGTAATGTAATTATAATTGTACAATCTCATGAATATTTCTAACCACAGTTAATATATTATAACACTTATCAATTCATTGTTACACTATGCATTTTAAATTCGGTTATAATTATTTACAACAAGATATAATGTATTAAAATGCACATTATGCATAATTATAATCCATTATACCCTTTAATAACCCTTTATGACACATTATAAATAAAGGCTTTAAGTAAAGTGTTACCAATGTATAATTACACTAACAAGTACACCTTAAAATAAATTGTAAGCCTAAATATATTCACTATAAAAAATTCTGACTTTTTCAGATGTTTGTGATTAATGATTTCAAAACATTATTTTATAACCACTAAATGTGATATCATTTGTCACAAGAAGTTTAAAAATATTGTTTTCACTCTATATGCAATGTAAAGCCCTGAAATAGCATGTCCGATGGATGATACAAGAGGATATTAATAAGTCAGAATGATGAGCATTATTATCAGGGATTATATTGGCTATTTCAGAAGAATTGACAGGTCTATATCAAGTCTCACAGCAAGTGTCACACCTACCTTAAAAGCAGGTCGTCCCATTGATATTGGACTGTGGTGATCTCATATTGTCTATGTGCGAGAGGATGCACTCTATCTGAAGCTCGCGCATCTCTAATCCTGAGCCGGACCCCTGGAGATATGAGTTGTAACATTCTTTGATGGATGCAGGACTTGAGCTGTCTGAAATGGCATAAAAATCAATAATAAATTAGATCTTTATTAAATATGCATCTGTAAGGCGCATACTTTATTTGGTGTTGCTCTGCGTTTGGGTTCTGGGTTCATGCAACTTACTAGTATATGAGCTTATAGTAGTAGTTTTCCAAATTCTGTCATCATTTACTCATCTTCATCTCATGCAAACCATTCTGTGGAACACAAAAGGATGTTTGAATAATGTTTCTGAAGAAAAGTGTTTTTGTCCATGCAGAGAAAGTCTTTGAGGTCCAAAAACAACATTGGACGCCATTGACTTCAAATGTATAGACAAAAAACACTTCTTCATTTGTGTTCATACAGGTTTGGAATGATGACAGTATTTTCATTTTTTGTAGACTATCCACTGAAATTAAGATCTCAGAATGTTTACAGTATGTCACATTCTAGATGTTTATGCAAATGAATGTTAATCTGAGACTTAAAATAGGAATGTGTTCTATTGGAGAGAGCAGCACGCTGGATTTTTTGGAGATTGAGGACCCTATTTTTGTTTACTATGAGCTCGGCCATTACAGGACAGACTATTTTTGGGTACATCACCCCTTGTGATTTCACTTAGGATTATTTAATGCAGTCTAGATAGTTGAGGGTTAAAACTGTTTGTATATTATGGAGGAAACTGTTGTCTTTTGCACTTGTAAATGCATGTTAATTACTTTGATACGTCTCCAAATATATCCTTTTTACGACCATCATGTCTTAAAATAGAAAAAAACTAATTTAGTAGTATATAACAAGATTTGATAAGCTGGAAAAATTGTTGTAGAAACAATTTCCACTCAGAAATTGCTAGTAAATTTCACAAATAATTTCAAATAATCAGCAAGTAACATTGAAGTGAACGTATAAAGACTGAAATAGACTAAAGACTCGGTCACACTTTATTTTAAGATCCAGTTCTCACTATTAACAAACCATTAACTATGACTTTTGTCTCAATAAACACCCAATTTGCTGCTTATTAATAGTTAGTAAGGTAGTTGTTAAATTAGGTATTGGGTGGGATTAGGGATGTAGAATATGGTCATGCAGAATATGCTTTGTAAGTACTAATAAACAGCCAATATGTTAATAATAGGCATGCTAATAAGCGACTAGTTAATAGTGAGAATTGGTCCCTATACTAAAGTGTTACCACATACTAGTGTTGTTTTTGGCAGCCTGTTTTAATTTTAGTTTTAGTCTAGTCTTTGTGTGAAGCTGTCATTTTAGTTTTTATTAGTTTTAGTCACGTTCATACTCCTTTTAGTCTAGTCAAGTTTTAGTCAACTAAAAGTCTGAGCATTTTAGTCTTATTTTAGTCAGAATTATCCATGACTATTTTCGTCTAGTTTTAGTCAATGAAAATTGTATTTTAGTCTCTTTTTAGTAATGCAGTTCTATTTAACCCAGTCAATATAGTATAAATACCTAGTAGTATAGACGAAACCAAAATTTTCTTTTAGCCAAACCCATTTCAAACAAGGTTATCTTATTATATTATTGTTACCTTATAGACTCAAGAATACATCCATTCCAGACACGGAAGATGCTCTGATTTGAATTTACAACATTTATTTTACCAACCAAACATGTTAGAAGTACACACACATACATTTTCTCCCAAAGACGAACCCCGGCTGGCCGGCCATCGGTACTTTGTTTGTTGTCGTCTTCTAAATAATGCCGCGAGTGGGGCTTGAGGACGTGACGTCGCCTGCGTCTGCGCAGTGCGACCTGATGCAGCCACTGAAGTGAGACACAGGAAACAGAAATACTGCAAAATAATAATAATAATAATAATAATAATAGTAATAATAATAATAAATAAATAAATAATAATGCAACTAAACGAGACGAAATAACGTCTCGTTTTGGTCAACGAAAATGAAGAGACATTTTAGCATAGTTTTTATTTTGTAAATTGTCTCGTTTTTATTCGTCAACTATATTGCATTATACATTTAATTATAGTCATCGTCACATGACCAGCATTTACGTCTCGTCTCGTTTTCGTCACGTGATAAAGGTTCGTTGATGACGATATTTAGTCATAATTTTCGTTGACGAAAGCAACACTACCACATACATACTCTAATAATCTTTTATTTACAATGTCGAATTTTTTTTTTTTTTTTTTTTTACAGTGTACAGATTAAATGAGCTACACACTCATTGAGAAGCTTGTTGTGTTTTGCTCTTGTGCTCAAAATATAAAACGACTATGAAAATCAGCCATATCACAAGCTCGCTTGCTGCGTGTGCGCCTGACAGAATGAATTATAGGGAGTGAAAATTGAGAGTGGACCACTCGTACAGGACCCTCGCTAGCAAACAACAACCTTTCACGACAGTCATAAGACCAAGGTGAGGAGGAGGAGGAGGACAGGGTGTTATTTTTAACTCATGTGGAGTCTTTTTTTTTTTTGTCAATGCCAGCAGCCAGAGCACACAGGCAGATGCTGTACAGAGATGGGCGGCTAAGCCCGGGATCAGGAGACAGGCGATTAACCCAAAGGCAAGCGCTTAAGACTTCAAAGTGCAAACAGCTATGGCTCTAGAGTCAGGCAGTGTTCCGGGGACAGAGGTTGGGAGGGGGGAACAGTTGCTCGGGCGGGATGCGCCAGGGGTCACACCGTTTGAGACCCGTGCCACCTTCAGGACTGAGTGCATTTTGCTGACACATCAGTAGAAAGAGTTTAGAGGAAGTTTGAATTGCTTTTTTCAGTGGCGGAACGGTTTTTATAACGCGCAGCCGGATACAAAGACTCCTGGGGCCTCATCTGCCCGTTCAGCAAAAACCCACACAGAACGAGACCGTATCCTTTGATTAATTTCTGCTAGTCTCAGATGCTGCTCTCATTATTTTCTTTTTTTTTTTTTTGTAGCAATAATAGAACAAAGTAACACAGTCTACATAAGGAGTACATACATGTCCTTCATGGCTGACCAATCTTTCATTGCCCATTACCCACAACCCCCTGCAGCATCCTCCCGACAATTCATCAAAGGCTTCTAGTCCCAGATGACTGGTGGCGCAGCGGCAGCAGGCGTCTCTCTCTCTTTCACTTTCTCTGTCTCTCTCCGTCTTGCACTCTTTATTTCTCTGTCTCAGCCTCCCTCTTCCGTTCACTCTTTTATAGATAGATGGAGCAGGCATCCACCTCCTCTAGCTCAGCACTTGGATGCATTCAGTCAAATTAACCTGCATATGTGTCGACGCTGCTCGATTCCTACCCAACAGCCTCATTTCTATCAGCGCTTCTCCTGCCAAATGCCATCATCGAAATGATGGCATCATAAAGAAAGAGGCGGAAGAGCTGGATCTGCTGTAAGAAGCAACAATTGTCACTTAATTATGGTAATAGTTATTTTAAAAAACATCCTTGTCATATTGTGGATTTTTGGTGTAAATGTAAGAGTGTCGTTGATAATATTTTTGGATAGACAGTACTACTGTCTAATCGATTAATCGCATCCAAAATAAAAATTTGTGTTTACATAATATGTGTGTGTGTGTGTGTGTGTGTGTGTATGTATATTTATATGTATATATTTAAGAAATATTTCTGTGTGTGTGTGTGTATATATATATATATATGTATATATATTCATATTTATAAGTGATTTAAATTATAAATATAAACAAATATTACATATATTTCTTAAATATATACATGCATGTGTGTGTATTTATAATAGTGCTGTCAAACGATTAATCGCATCCAAAATAAAAGTTTTTGTTTACATAATATATGTGTACTGTGTTTATTTATTATGTATATATAAACACACACATTCAGTATATATTTTGAAAATATTTACATGTATATACATTTACATGTATATACATTTACATATATTATATATAAATATATTTAATACATAAACATAACATTTTTCATAAATATATACATGCATGTGTTTGTATTTATATATACACATAATAAATACACACAGTACACACTCATATATTATGTAAACAAATCTTTTATTTTGGATGCGATTAATCGCGATTAATTGTTTGACAGCACTAATTTATAAACATAAATATACACAGTACACACATATTATGTAAATACAAACTTATTTTGGATGCGATTAATTGTGATTAATCGATTTGACAGCACTAATAGACAGATATATTGACTACTATCAGATATATAAACAGATATATTGACTAATATTGACTACTGTCTGTATATTAACTACTGATTTATACACTACTGTCCAAAAGTATGAGGTCAGTAGATTTTTTTAAACTCTTGATAATAATATTAATAATAATAAAAAAGCACCAAAATCACCAAATCAGCATATTAGAATGATTTCTGAAGGATCATTTGACACTGAAGACTGGAGTGATTCAGCTTTGATATCACAGGAATAAATTACATTTTAACATATTAAAATTAAATTAAAGTGGAAAACAGTTATTATCAATTGTAATAATATTTCCCAGTATGACTGTATCAGATAAATGCAGCCTTAGTGAGTATAAGAGACAATTTTCAAAAAAATAAAAGAAAAACATCTTGCCATTCCCAAACTTTTAAACGATAATGTATTGGCATTATATCAACCAGGTGACCATGTCTTTTTATTTAAAATAATTAATAAAAAATAAAAAATATATTAATTATTAGTGCGCATACGGTGCTTTAATTTAAATGTCTACATGAAGATTTGGAGTCAAAATCTGCATCAGAATGTTATTAATAGTGAAACTTGTAATACTTATATGAGCTCCGTCTTAATATATGTTGTCCATAATCCAAAATTGAGAGCACATTAAAATCTGATTCAGTTGAAGCCTGAAAAAAGTTTTAGGATTTAGAAAATTTTTGAAAAAAGGAATAAAATTAAATTAAATTAAAAACACAATGTAAGATTCAGATTTTGAGGTCACTAATCAATTTGTGAATTCCTTTGAACAAAAGGTCACAAGTCTAATCGGCTAATAGATAATTTAGCAAAACAGATGCATTTTCACTGGAGGTCTCAGACCTTTGGACTGCACTGCATATGTACTGATCAATCACAGTACGTCTCTGGTGCCAAAAACAATCCCCTTTCCATTGCATTAAACGCTAATCGCGAATACAATTATTTTGCTCAAAACGTTCCTTATACAAGGTTCTGTTTATTCTAGCAAAATAAAAGGTGAATGTAGGAGTCCATGAAATTTCCTGTCAGCAGTTTTTCATTTCTATGCTAATTCGGCCGAGCTGAATGAGAGTTTGAGCTACAGCGGCAAGGCTAAACAGCCTCTGTAAAGACATGTCTGTGGGCAGCGAGCTTCAGCAGACCTTGAGGCGAAGAGTGAAAAGAACGAAAGAGCTCACAAAAGAAACAAACGTAAAGGCTGAGACGATCACCACCCCCTCCCCAACCTTTCTCACTCTCGCTGCTTTCCTCTAGTCTCTCCTTCGCTTTGTTCAGATACACACACACACACACATACAAACACACGCCCCCACAGACACACACATCCTCGCTCCTCTCGTCTCCCCTTTTTACCATTTTCATCTCTCTATCTGTCATTTTGACAGTGCAAATATTCTGAATCCAGCATTGTCAAAGCGCTCTCGGAGGGCTGGAGCTTTTCATTATACAGCGTAATTAACTGTCAAAGCGAACACCACACCGCATATTTTGTTTTCTCACAATGCTATGGTGCGTAGATGTATCCGGCAATGATCAAAGAGATCAAGCGCTAATTTCTCGGCTCAATTAATGAGCGAATATGTGAAGTTACAAAGACGAAATTCAAAACGTGTGTGATGTTTTCTTACAGATGGTGCATGTGCGCATATGCGGTATTATGGCACAAGTAGCTGGTGGTTTTAAGTGAATGGTTGCGAGCATATAAGGTGGGGGTGGGAGGGAGGGAGGTTGGCTGGTTGGTTGCTATGCATCATTCCGACTCCCTTTCAGTCCCCCTTGAATGCTGGAGTTGAGTTTCCATGGAAACACTGACCCCTGGGAGTCGATGCTTTTCAGGAGGAGCCTCTTTTTACCTAGTGATTCACAGCTCAGGAAGTACAAGAACAAAACACACAAACATCTTTATATTTATCTTCTAATACATCATTTACTGGGTTCATCAGTGCTGCAGTTTTTTCTCTCTTGTATATCATTTTAATCATATTTTTGTTTGCTGCTTCCTATCTCTTATTTGCTTTTATATTCTTCTTTGTTGTGTTTTGTATCTCAGATAATCCAGTTTCATTTTAGTATTATTTATACACTATTATAGTATTTATTTTGAATTAGCTTTTATTTTTATATTTTAATCATTTTAACTCATTTAATTTTTTGGAATTTTGTTATGTAGTTTTGGAATTTTTATTAGTTTTGTTTGTTTTTTCGAATATTTTTTATATCTTTAATTTTTATTTTTAGTAATTTTAGCACTCCAACCTAAACATGTTTAATTAATTTTTAAATTTTGATTTAAGTTTAAGTGTATCTAATATGTAAATTTTATCTAAGTTGTATTTTAATTTTCATTCTTTTAGTTAACAATACCAGCACTGAGATAAACAATTTTTAAAATATTTTTTGTTTTAATGTGATATAACAGTCGACCTAATGTGATACAATCTGAAAAACAAAATTTCTCTAATTCTTTTAAATCATTTTAATATTTTATTAGCTAAAAATGGTGACCAGTTACAGCACCGAAAATACAGTTTCCCTTATACATTCACATAACTTTTAATTTAAGATCATGATATCTGTTTACATAGAAACAAATTCAAGTACTTTTAGGAAAGAAATCCCAGGTAATCTTGATGAACACGTTTAGCAACAGTGCTTTTAGCAACATTTTAACAAGATCAGTATGTTCTGTGTGAAGCTTTGGTAAAAAGTACCAGCATGAGTCACTGCTTGATCAGAGGAGCAAGCCATTCTAAGTTAGGGAAGAAACCATGGAAACCACTGTTTACACTTTCCTTCCCTCTATCAATGAGGAAATTGTTTTTCTCAGACATTGTCTAAAACGTACTTTCTGAGAACACTGCGATGCTGTGCCACTAAATTACTAGATTAAACTCATCTGTTAGATGTAACTTGATTTGTGGTTTAAATGATAAAAAGGCAACTTGAAACAAAGTAATTGCTGTAAAAAAAAATCCAGGCTTTGGTTTTCAATACATATGGGTGCAGTTGCTGCAAAAATAGTTGTTTGTGTTCAAAGACACTGGTTGTGCTGCCACTAATGGGCTCCCAGTGGATATGAAACATTCTTCCTACTTTTAAATCCCAAAACTGAGAAATGCTGCATGCTAAAGTAGCACAAGAGTGCTGGAAAGTGACTCATTAACTGACACCGGCCTCTCTGCTTATGTTGTCCTCAGGCCAAGCTCATAGTGCCCAACAGCACAGCAGGGCTGATCATCGGCAAGGGTGGAGCCACTGTGAAGGCTGTCATGGAGCAGTCTGGTGCCTGGGTCCAGCTCTCACAGAAACCCGAAGGCATCAACCTGCAGGAACGCGTCGTCACCATCAGCGGGGAGCCCGAGCAGAACCGCAAGGCCGTGGAGATCATCGTGCAGAAGATCCAGGAGGACCCACAGAGTAGCAGCTGCCTGAACATCAGCTACTCCAACATCTCCGGCCCTGTGGCCAACTCCAACCCCACCGGTTCCCCGTATGCCAACTCAGCGGAGGTGATGCCGGCTGCTGCCGCGGCGGCGGCAGCCACGGCCTCCAGTCTCCTGGGGCAGGCCAGTCTGGCTGGAGTGGGCGCTTTCCCCACCACCATGTCCAGCTTCTCAGGGAACGACCTGCTGGCTATCACATCTGCGCTGAACACGTTAGCCAGCTATGGATACAATACCAACTCCCTGGGCCTAGGGCTCAACCCTGCGGCTGCGTCCGGAGTCCTTGCCGCTGTGGCCGCAAGCGCCAACCCTGCCGCAGCCGCGGCCGCCAACCTGCTAGCCTCCTACGCCAACGATGCATCCACCAGCTCCGGCCACCCTGCAGCCAGCCTGGGAGGCTTCACGCTAGGCTCACTCGCCGCCGCCACCGGAGCCACCAACGGCTACCTGAGCGCCGCTTCCCCGCTGGTGGCGAGTTCCCTGCTGGCCACCGAGAAGCTGACCGAGGGGGCCAAAGATGTGGTGGAGATTGCGGTGCCGGAGAACTTGGTGGGCGCCATTTTGGGGAAGGGAGGCAAAACGCTTGTGGAGTACCAAGAACTGACGGGAGCCCGCATTCAGATCTCCAAAAAGGGAGAGTTTGTTCCTGGCACCAGAAACCGTAAAGTTACCATTACCGGATCGCCAGCCGCCACACAGGCAGCCCAATATCTTATCAGCCAGCGAATCACATACGAGCAGGGTGTGAGGGCCACCAATCCGCAGAAGGTGGGCTAAAAACAGGGAGTATGAAAAAAGGAGAGAAAAAGAGTGGGGGATGGGGAAGATACAGAGAAAGATGGAGGGCGCGAATATCGACGAAAATCGGCCACATTCTTTGTGGGAAAAATCTCAGTATTAAAAAAAAAAAGATGGATAGAATTCCTCTGAAAGTGGAAAATTTGAAAATGTGTAAAATGTAAATATGGGTTTAATCCTTAAGTTCGGGATTTTTATTGTTGATTTTGTTTTGTTTTTCTTTTCTTTTTTTTTGTTTTTTTGTGCATTTTCTGGACAGCAGTGAATGGCATTTCAACCTGGCATGCTGCCGCGCTGCAGTTCCCAGCAGGTGGGCAAGGTGGTCGGATGGGGGCCAATGGGGTGGAGCAATCCCAGGAATCGGCCCTTTCCCCACCCCCATCCCCTCCTAGCTGACAGATTTTTGTTCTTTAATTTTTTAGTCCTTAGTTTAACTCCCACCCTTTCGCCCATGCCTTCTCTTTAAGAGGGCCTGAGACTGATTATATATCCCCCCCAGTCTGTGACACCCCATACCCCACCCCTGCCCCCTTTGCCCCAGCCCTCCCAATCCCAGCCGGCCCGACCCTGCCCCGCGCCGGGCAGGATAGGGCAGGGGATGCGAGGCTGCTGCAGGGTCTCTCAGCGCCACTAGACATTGATCTGGGGTTCCAGTTGGACCAGGTGCATGCCACTACAGATGTTGTTAGCATAAGGGAAGCTTGTAGATCATGTTGCGGACATAGGCCAGGACGCAAAACGCACCTGAATCTTTCGTACCAGAGCTCCTAGAAAATTGTGGCATTCGTCTATGGGATTTGAGGTCTGGTGTTTATACAAATACTATTATCATTATTATTATTACTACTACTATTATTATTATTACAAATTATCATCACCATCAACGTTATTTATTAATATGATTTCACCCATAAGGACTGAGGTATTTCCTTTTGTTTTTCTTAATCTGTGAATTCAGGTTGACATGAATGTAAAGACAATATTTTGGATTTAGTTTTTTATTTAAGTAGATTGAATCGTGTGTCCATGTAATATATGTCTTATTTAACGTCCAATGATAACTGCACCGTCGGCACCAACAGAGAGAATAGGGGCAGATGTACTGTACAGTGATATTAATACAAACACACACACTCAGCAAACTATTACCAGATTTAAATGCTGAAAATGCAACTAAACATACGCAGACTTGAAATCACAGTGGGACTAGACAATTTATTCACATATCTACTGAATGAGAATGTAGGTCTTTGCACAAGTCCAAGGGAGTGTCAGAATACGACTTTATATGAAAGCCAATCCTTTTCTGTAACGTCCCAAAACATATCCCCGTCTTTACTCTACGCTGCCCCTCTGCAGTGCGAGAGATTGTGCACTTTGAGCCGCTGCAGTCGAATATCTGTGCAAATCTGCTGGAAAATTTGCATAGATATTCCATATCAAATCAGAAATTGGCCTTCAGAGCTCTGAGGCGTTTCATGAACAACATACTACTGAACGACTACGAACAAATTCTGATCTGCACAGGCTGCTCGGTAACATGGAAGTCCCAGGTTGTCTGTTCTATCACAGTTTTTTTAAATATATGTCCCGAGTCACCATTGAATCAAATTCTAGACCGGGCTGCCCGTGTGAAGATCATCCTGTGCAGATCCGAACGACCCATGTGCGACGTATGTGCTGCTAATAAGGTCCTGTTTCCTTTTTGTTTTGAATCTGAGTACACTGAATTTCGTCTTAATGCACTGTGAAGTGTGGAGGCCATGATGGAAGGCCAAAAAAAGTCAGGGTTTCTATATTGTTATCGCATCGATGCATCACCATGATGGAATGTACTCATGTGGAACGTCTCATATTTATAACAACCTACATGGAGTCAAGGTATCGCTTACCGTAGGGCGGAAAGGAAGCCTGGATGGTTTGTTAGGTTGAGGTCAGACTCTTCGGACCAGTTTTTTGGGATCATGTTGCAGTATCCAACCTTAACTTTACAAGTGTGCACTAACTACCCGCCAGCTGACCGTGTATATTTATCTTGAAGGGGCAGAGGATGGTATATTCTGTATGTTTAAACTCTAGCTGTCCTCCAAAATGATTCTGTGTCTAAACGACAACATATTGATTCTTTACCGGCTGGAATGAGCTTAAAAATACCAAACTGCTCCTTATTATCAAGACTTTAGCACAGAGAGCATTTCCCAAAGAAGAATTAGACCAACAGAAATGTGCTCTCTCTCTCCCAATGACTAAAGTTATGATTCTTTCCTCTCCTTTGCTATTGGAGCACCAGGGAGAGTAAATCTGAACCGATTGGTAAGGAGGCTTCTTTATTCTCATCTAAAAACCATCACCTCCCCTCACCTCTTCTCAACACCCCTTTTTACCTTCGTGCACCCCCATTCTGACACATCAACCCAGAGACCCCCTTTTCTCTCACATCTCTCCATGGGTGGCGATGTCTGGTGTAACAGTGCATGTCTGCTTGCCCTTTCACGAAACAATGACGTCGCGAAAGGGAAGATGCGCCTATAGAGTAGAACTAGAAGCTTGCACACATCACACCTTGAAAAAGGGACTTAATACGAGCCATCCATGTGTTTGCATGGTGTGCATGTGTGTGTAAATGCGTGTAAAGGTGATAAGTTTGGATAAATATGAATGTGTATAGCAGTTGCGCCCAAGGTGAGGAGGTCTGAAACAGCAATGACTCCAGGTACTCTACTATAAGATAGTTGCACGTTTTTGTTGAGGTGCAATTTTCAAACAATAGGACGTAATAGTTCAGATTTAAAGATCAAGATGAGGAAGCGATGGCAATCGAGCGCCTCCGCATTTTAGAGTGCATCTGTGCATTCGGTTTTACCCATGATGCAGTACTTCATCAGACACTTCAGAGCTTGAACGAGTCTCGGTAGATCCCCCAGATAATATTTTTTCTTGTTTAAAAAAAAACGGTTACATCACCGTTTGATTTAAGACACATAAAAAGCAAGATATTACTGTGACAATTTAATGTGAAAACTATAAAAAGGTGCCAACATAGTGTCAAGGAGCAGCTTTCTGTTTTGTTGTTTTTGTATTCAGTACTGAAAGTACATATGGGAGGGGGGACTTTTATTTTTTTGTTAGTAACTGGGAAAATAGATCAAATGTGATGAGTACTGAAAGCAATATACGTAGTAGCATGTCGTCATGTCTTGTCCTTTTATTCTGTCTGTGTAGGAGCTTTGGATTTACCTAGATGTTGAGTAGATTTGCATATAATATTTTTTAAGTTGTGAAGATGCTGCTATTGAATAAGTGATGTACTAAAATTTAAGATTAAAAACATATCTGGTCAGTCATTTAGCAGGATGTGGTAGTTGTAAGAGGTCTAACTAAATGCTACATTGATAATGAAATAATTGCTATATCAATGGATTAAATAAACCTGTGCCAAAATAGATCTTTACAGATTTAAATGTGATTTAAACACCATTAGTTAAGAGCAGACATACTTTTGTAATTTAAAAAAAGAAAAAAATGTGAAAAGTGCCAAACAAGCCACAGTTAAGATATAACTAGCGGGGGTAAAGTGACTAGAGAAGCAAAAAATAGACATTAGCACTATAAGGTTGAGAGTTTT